>BGPT01000636.1:350105-360597 GCA_003297045.1 Symbiodinium sp. clade C Y103 | reverse complement strand
TACGTGATCTACAGCATTCATTTTACAAATGCTAGAAGCGCGCATAAATCCCATACAGTTAGAGTCATCATTGCTGACATACATATTCTATGATACTTAGGGTTATCGTTTTTTTTCTTCCTTATCGTTTTACAGTGAATGGGCTACATCCAGTACAAAAGGGGTACCTGCAATACTAAATCTAATTGACGGGGGTTTCTTTATTTCCTCANTTTTCTTCCTTATCGTTTTACAGTGAATGGGCTACATCCAGTACAAAAGGGGTACCTGCAATACTAAATCTAATTGACGGGGGTTTCTTTATTTCCTCACCTGCCCAGCCTGCTGCCACTGTTGACCTTTGCTGAAGGAACTAATGGTCCCATTGGAAGTCACTTCATCCGTCGTCTTTGTTCCAGCCGAATACATCAAGTCCAACAACAAGACAGAGATCTCCCACTGTTCTGCTTTCTCGCAAGCGCTGATAGCGCTGCTGTAAATGAATTCATTGGCAGAAATCTTCTTGGAGGTCATTTCCTCAAAAAGGATGAGGGCTCGCTGCCACTGGTTTGCCTTTTCACAGGCGTTAATCGCGCTGCTGTAGATAAATTCATTCGCTCCCCAATCGTTGCTCTGTACATCTTGTACATCTGCGAGAAGTCGAAGAACAACTTGCCACTGACCGTCATTTGCACAAGCATTGATGGCGCTGCTGTAGCTTCTCTTGTTTGGAAAGGAGAGGCTGCCATTGAGGTGGCAACTCAAAATGGCCAAGGCAGCTTGCCAGCAATCCACACAAGCGTGAATAACACAATTCAGGACAATCTCCTGAGCCACCGAACCCTTTCGGAGCAGCTCAAGATACCCACCTATGGATACCTATGGTAGAGAAGTCAGAGTTGGATTGGTGAACCTATGAACCTAGAAACACTCATCAGAACAAACCATCTTTGTTTTTTTTTCGGATGCCTTACGAGCCTCACGGTCTTGCCAGTTTGTGACCTTGTGGAATCCATATATTTGGATTCGCAAAAAATCCTCAAGGCCATCCTGCTACTTTTTGGACGGATGGGGCAGGAGAGCTCCTGGAATTGCGTGGCTTAGTTCAACCAGGCGTCATTCGGAAGCAGTTGGATCATGCGCATGTGGTGCAGAAGCTGTAGCCCAAGTGACCATCGAACAGCGCAGCTTCCTCAGAATCTCAGGGAACTGCTCTGAAACTCAGTCCCATTCCTAATAGTGACGCTGAACCAGGGTTTCTGCGGCTAGTAATGGATTGAACAGCCTGAGTCTTGAATGCAAAGAGCGTGGTGTGCTTGTGGTACTTACTTCAACTGTCTCAACCCTGCGTTTCCTACGGGACAGAAACAACTCAAACAGGTTGCGAAGTCCATGGTTGAATGCTCGACTCTGAACATTGCCTTCGGGTAATCAACCATCAGTCACTTGTTCCAAAACTTCATGCACGTTGGCAGGTCTTGCGAACACTTTCGCATACCAACTTGTCTTGTCGAGTGCTCGTTTCCATCCTCAAGCCTTGCCCCGGCTCGTTGGGAATCCCATTTCAAACAAGGCGCTGATGGCACTGCTGTAGGAGATGACATTGGAGCTAACCAGGGCCATTGACATCTCCTCGTTCAGCTTGAAGACACAATTTCAGGCATGAAATGGTGGTTTCCCCGGAAAATCTTCCATGAGAGTTGACGATCACAAAGAAGGAAAAATGTGCAAACATGTTGCAGGCAGCGATAAGTAAGCTTTGATAATGTTTCAGGGCGCCTCCACCTTGGTTGAGAACAACAAAGTTTTGCGTGGTTTTTGCGAACTTGAAGAGTAATCTCCGATACCAGTAGTACCGCACAAAGCGGTGGCGGAAGTTTCAAAGATAGGAAACCTATAGGAGAGGTTGGCTGCTGTGAATGACGGATCGCAGAGCGAACCCACTGATGGACCGACAAGTGGTTGGAGGCAGCGCTGTGTAGTTGTAATGAAGTGTAGTTGTAGTTGTGGTTGTAGTTGTAGATGTAGTTGTTGTTGTGCTTGTAGTTGTAGTTGTAGCGGTTGTTGTGGCTGTTGTGATTGCAAGTGTAGTTGTAGATGTAGTTGTACTTGTAGTGCAGTGCAGTGTAGTGTAGTTGTAGTGGTTATTGTGACTGTAACTGTAGCTGTTGTAGTTATTGTTTTTGTTGTAGTTGTTGTAGTGGTAGTTGTCATGTTGATTGCTGCAATTTGTAGCTGTAGTTGTTGTAGTTGTAGTTGTAGTTGTCACGTCGTTGAAGTTGTAGTGGGTGTCGTGGTTGTAGTTGTAGTTGTAGTGGTAGTTGTAGTTGTAGTGCAGTGCAGTGCGGTGTAGTGTAGTTGTAGTGGCTATTGTGGTAGTACTTGTAGTTGTTGTAGTTGTTGTAGTTGTAGCAGTTGTAGTTGTAGGTGTCATTTTGTTGAAGTTGTAGCTGTGCTTATTGTAGCTATTAAGTTGTAGTTGTAGTTGTAGCTGTCACGTAGTTGAAGTTGTAGTTGTAGTTGTTGTAGTTGTGGCTGTTGTAGTTGTAGTTGTGGTTGTGCTGGTAGTTGTAGTTGTAGTTGTAGTGCAGTGTAATGTAGTTGTAGTGGTTCTTGTGGTTGTAGCTGTAGTTGTTGTAGTTGTAGTTGTAGTTGTTGAACTTGTTGTAGTAGTTGTTATTGTTGTTGTAGTTGTTGTAGTTGCAGTTGTAGTTGTCATGTCGTTAAAGTTGTAGTTGTAGTTGCTGTAGTTGTGGTTGTGGTTGTTGTAGTTGTAGTTGTGGTTGTAGTGGCTGTTGTGGTTGTTGTTGTTTTTGTGCTTGTTGTAGTTGTAGTTGTGGTTGTACTGGTAGTTGTAGTTGTAGTTGTAGTGCAGTGCAGTGTAGTGCAATGTAGTTGTAGTGGTTCTTTTTTTGTAGCTGTAGTTGTTGTAGTTGTAGTGTAGTATAGTGTAGTATAGCGTAACGTAATGTAGTGTAACAGTCTGGAACCGAGCAAGTGTGCGAGACTTCCTCAATTTTTGAAGTTGACAACATCAAAAACGAAGCAATTTTGCCAGGCTTCCTTCAAAAATGGAATGTTGAGTGTGCAGCTGACGGCCTCGTGCCAATGCGTTTTGCGATTTTTCCATGCCATGTCTCTCAAATACTGCACCTGCCACGAAAAGTGAAGCCAAGTCATACAAATTGCTGCACCTGTCATGCAAAATGACTTTAGCAAACCTGAAGATATAATGTTCAAAAATGCAACCACTCTCAGGAAATCAACGCGCTGACCTCTTAACATGTTTGCTTGAAGTGTCTCTTGTACTGCGCCTGCCACGAAAAATGCATCTTTGCAGATCCTCTTCGAATGTCCCACGCCTGCCATCGCTTTTGAACATGCCGCAAAACCCACACGTTTAGCTCACTTTTAACAAGTTGCAGAATCCCTTGCGCCTGCCACACAAAACGAAGCTTCAACATGAAAAAGTGGTCCGTACCCCTCAGTTTTTCACCATGTTCACTTCCAAAGGTGCTTCGCGCCACAACGGCGTGCACTTTTTCGACATCTCAACTTCCAAAAGTGCTCCGAACGTGACAGTTTTTAACACTTTTTACTTCCAAACGTGCTTCGCGCCACAGCGCCGTACACTTTTCCGACATCTCAACTGCCAAAAGTGCTCGGAATGTGACAGTTTTTCACCATGTTCACTTCCAAATGTGCTTCGCGCCACAACGGCGTGCACTTTTCTGACAGCTCAACTTCCAAAAGTGAATGTGCTTTGTCACTTTTCACTTCCAAATGCGTTTCGCGCCACAACGGCGGCAACGGCGTGCGCTTTTTCCACATCTCAACTTCCAAAAGTGCTCCGAACATGTGGTGTTTTAGCATTTGGACTTGCAAATGTGCCTCGCGCCACAACGGCGTGCAATTTTTGACATCTCATCTCCCCAGATGTCTCCGCACCACCGCTTTAGCGAGCCTACTTTTAGACCCTCCGGAGCCACAAAACATTGGAAAAACACAGTGTTTCGCGACTTTCCGACCTTTTCGCGGACCTGCATCTTCTCTCTTCTGACTTTCTCCGCATCTGATCTTTTCTCTTCTGACTTTCTCCATCTTCTTACTTTCTTCTTGGCTGTGCTTTTCCATCTGTCCATATTGTCGGAAGTTTGACTTCTAAACTTCCTTCGAATAATCAATAATATGCGCACCTTGAATTGCTCAAAGTCTTGCTTTCAAAGCTGGAAACTGGCGGTGTGAAGGTGTTTGAATGTTCTATGAACATGAGACCGGCATGTGATTGCATGGACTGCAACGACAATGCTGTGCAACAGAGATGAATTGATGGGGCCAACAAAGAGACAAATCGATGTCGCTCCAAAAACCACGCTGCCTTTGTCATCCTTTGTGCAACAAAGTTAACCGCTGACGGATCTTCGTCCGAGGTGGCAGGCTGCCATCAAACATATTCTGCGACGCGTTGCACTTTTCTTATGACGCGGTACAAGAGATTCAGAACCGTTGGGCATGTTCAATAGCTGTTGAAAGCTGTTCATAATGCCGTGTCTAAATGCAACTCTCGAGGACAATCAGTCTCACATGCTTGGGGGAATTGAGGTGGGCAATGGCCCGGGCAGTTCAAAATGGTATGGTCTGAATGTTCCCATTTCATGATATCTACTAGTAGCAGTGTCATTGCATGTGTACTGTATATGTTCAAAGACTGTCAAATACAGGGCTTCAGAATGTGTACAGTGTATACATGTTTTTAAGAATATATAACATAATTATACAATACATATGTGTGTGTATGTGTGGTTATGTATATGTAGAATATGTATAATCATGTAAAATTACATAATATATATTATTATATATATATACTATATATGAATGAATTCTACTGCAAAGCCAGCCAGGCTCCTGCAACAATCCTCTCTGCAGTCAAGCTTCCGACAAGAAGAGGAGACCCACCTTCCAATGTTTTTGATCTTTCGCGCTGATTGTGCTATTGTAGCCTCACACTGTCCGCAGAAGCGCAATGTCCCACTTTATGTTCAAATAATCATGCCTCTAGTCCAACTACGAAAGACAGAGAGGGCATTTCAGGATTTTCTGGGACAATCCACAATCAAATGACGTCCAAGCAGCTGATTTGGTCCGGCTTTACCTGGTTTGTTGCCATGTGCTGCAGCACTTGTGATGACATTCGCCACAGTGAGGCAGCACTGCAACTACGGATGCTGCGGCTGCAACCGACAACATCCGGAGTCAGCTTGATGGAGGCTGCCCAGCATAGAAGATGCAGGGAGAGCGGCCACCCATTGGGGTCATTGGGATACTGCCTGCAGTGAGAAATGGCATCATTGCACTGCCAAAGCAACAACTCCACTGACTGCTTCTGCAAGTCCTGGCAGTTTGTGTTCCCACATTCAGAAAGAACCCAACGCTTCTGCAAATGCAACCTAGTGATGAACTTTTAAGCTGCTCGATGGCAGTCAAACGTTTTGGGCCTGAGTTGATTGTACTACAAGTACTAGTTTCACTGTCCCAGCAAGAACATCGCTTCATACCATCCCTCCTATATCCCCTATCACTCACTATCACTTCAATCAGCATCTTCACAGGGTACAAATGTGGGTTCCACTCACCACACTGAGTCTAAGTCTTGGAAACAGCACCAATATGGCAATACGTTTCACTTGGCACTAGAACAGACACGCTCAGCATGTGTATACAGTCTAAGTGACCTGGAAGCTTGAATATGTCACGCACTGCCACAAGCACACCAAAAGCAATACTGAAATGCTTTTTACTGGTGTCTTTGGTTCATGTTGGTTCCCTATCCTGAAGATGCTTCAATGGGTTCAGACGCATCTGCGGCTGTCACTGGCTGTCACTGCAAGACCCATAGAATTCATGCGCTTCATGGGATGGCAAGGAATGTCAGCCACCGCGATCACTTGGACATCTTGGACTATGAAATCTATGAGATCGGTTTGACTTGCGATGATTTCAGGAATTGTCGGGCTTGACTTGACTAGATGGAGTCCCCATGTTGTCTTTGGTGTTGCAATAGGCTGCAGACAGCTGCAAACAATCTACTGTACTTACATCTACTCTACTGACATTTGCGTGTTTGATTTTTACCCGAAGACTTACCTGGGAGCAACGGGTAGGAAGGGCATGCAAGCATCATGTGCGGCACCAACATCTGTTCTTCGTCTTAGCATTTCCATGCAAGGCCAAAATTCCCAGCGCTTCTGACTATATAAATGTACCAAGATCTCCCTTGTTCTATGCAGATACTCCAAGAGTGTTGAGAAGGTGAGGTTGAATGGATTGAATTCCCAAGTTTCCCCTCTCCCAAAGCAATCTTTTTCTAACAGGGCGCCAAGTGCGCCGAAGACCAGGCACTAATGACTATATGCCAGTGATGCTTGCCGTTGTTTCGATGCAAGTTTTGAATATGAGTATATGTGCGCAGTACATGATATCTGTATATAGCATGTAACTATATCAAAATACCCGAGCTTGAAGCCATGGTAGTTGTTTTAGTGGGCCAATGCAATTCCTGGCAGTTTGTTGTGACTACTGCGGCTTGCATCGCTGGAGGATATAGCAAATTGTCCTCTTGTCGACTGCCTGGCATGTCGACTGGCAGGAATTAAGTAGCAACAGCTGCAAGACCCGTGAAGGAAAATGGATCAGCGGCTGCCGGAGCACAATACACGAGCCATCCAATTAGAGGTCTCAATGAGCTCTGAGTGGTGATTTTGGGTCTGAGCCTCGAAAACTCGTTTGCTTTCAGTGTGTAAGCATTTTGCGAAAGTAAATTTTGACTGCTGCTGTTTCCAGTGTGCCAACTGCGGGCTTCAGAGGGGCCCAAAGTTTGCACAGCTGGCAGCCGCGCATCACAGCTCTGTTGCAGCTAAAGCTTTTGCCAGCGGGGCGCAGCAACGATCCCTACTGGGAGGAGCTGAGCCGCAAATCTTCTGTACCCGGCAATGAAGCATGGCACTGGCAAATCCCTCCAATGATTAAAGTGAGAATTTCCATAGCTATGTCAAAATACCAGAGGGTAGCCCCAAGAATCCAAGCTCATCTCTGCCCCTACAGATCCGCCAGGTCCGGGCTGGCTATTGCACTTGTACTTGTTATTCCATTTGGTGAAGGGCGCAGTCCAAAGTGTTACCCAAGAGTAGTGCGATTAGTGCGATGGAAGGTTTGGGTTGGCATGAATGGGTCCTCGTGTCAAGTTTCGCGGGTAAGGGTTTCATTGGTTTAGAAAATTTAAAAAAGAACTTAAGAAATCCTGCTGGGGAATTAACATGTTTCTGAAACCAATCTTGCATAGCCTGCTGGTAGTAGAAATGTGGCACCTATCTTGCTTTCCTCAAACCAATCTTTCATGCAGTGCTAGTGGTGGAAATGTAGCACGCGTCTGTTTTTTATCTGTTTCAACAGAAAACGCTTCATAACAGCAAAAACAACATGAAAATGTGCTGCAACTACCACAAAAAAAAGAACCCAACACACTTCTCAAACCAATCTTTCATGCCCTGCTGTGTGGAAATGTGGGGTGCGTCTTGTTTTCTGCCTTTCTCATCAAAAAATGCGTCAAAGCAACATCGAAATGATGTTTAAGCTACCAAAAACAGGGGCCGACATCGTTCTCAAACCAATGTTTCGTTCCCTGCTGGGTGGAAATGTGGCGTGCGTCTTGTTTTCTGCCTTTCTCATCAAAAAATGCATCAAAGCAACATCAGAATGATGTTTAAGCTACCAAAAAAAGGGGCCAACATCATTCTCAAACCAATGTTTCATGCCCTGCTGGGTGGGAAATGTGGCGTGCGTCTTGTTTTCTGCCTTTTTCATCAAAAATGCATCAAAGCAACATCAAATGATGCTGAAGCTACCAACGAAGAAAGGGCCAACATCGTTCTTAAACCAATGTTTCATGCAGCGGCGCCATGTCTTTTGAATGTTAGCCCCATTGTCGCGGCAATCTTTGTCATCCCCATCCGATCTCATCTCATCTCATCTCATGGTCTCTTCTTTTCTCAAATTTTCTCAGCTGATCACAACAGCTCTCATCTCCTTTCATGTCAAGTGAGCTTTTCTCATCTTTTCTCAGCTGATCTGGCTTCTTCTAGCTGGGGTAGTTCTCAGCTTGTGCATTCTACGCAGCTTGTCTCAACTTAGCTCTACACTGGCTCTACCATTGCGTCCGAAAAAAATAGAAAAATGTACATAGAAACAAAACCTAGCTTCTGATGCAGTTCCTCCTATGAGCTGAGATTAGCTGGAATGGGGGGAGGCCGNTCAGTGGGGTACCACTGTGAACAGAAATCTTGTAAGTCATCTTTTGGAGTATCCGATGTTTTTGGGTATCCAATCCTGACTCCTAATGATAATATATACTTATATATTTATAATGATATAAAATGATATATAATGATATAAAATGAAATATAATGATATAAAATGAAATATAATGATATTTAATGATAATAATGATGTATAATGATATATAATGATAAATAATGATATCATGAATCGTGGCTGGACAATGGTCTCAGTTTCCCAAGACTACCCGTCAAATCGCCTAGATCTAAATAGGGATGGAAGGGGACCGTTCAATTTTTAGGACATTTTGCGCTTCCATTTTGGGACCGTACAATTTTTAATAGACCGTTTAATTTTTTAAGACATTTTGCGCTTCAATTTTGGGACCGTTCAATTTTTAAGACATTTGGCGCTTCCATTTTGGGACCGTTCAATTTTTAGGACATTTTGCGCTTCCATTTTGGGACCGTACAATTTTTAAGACATTTTGCGCTTCCATTTTGGGACCGTTCAATTTTCAAGACATTTTGCGCTTCCATTTTGGACCGTTCATTTCTTTAAAGACATTTGGCGCTATCCATAGACTATCCATAGATTATCCATAGATTATCCATAGATTGTCCATAGATTGTCCATAGATTGTCCATGATTGTGCATAGATTGTCCATAGATTATCCATAGATTTTCCACAGATTATCCATAGATTATCCATAGATTATCCATAGATTATCCATAGATTATCCATAGACTATCCATAGATTATCCATAGATTATCCATAGATTATCCATAGATTATCCATAGATTTTCCACAGATAATCCATAGATTATCCATAGATTATCCATAGATTATCCATAGATTGTCCATAGATTGTCCATAGATTATCCATAGATTATCCATAGATTATCCATAGATTTTCCACAGATTATCCATAGATTATCCATAGATTATCCATAGATTATCCATAGATTATCCAAAGACTATCCATAGATTATCCATAGATTATCCATAGATTGTCCGTAGATTGTCCATAGATTGTCCATGATTGTGCATAGATTGTCCATAGATTATCCATAGATTATCCATAGATTATCCATAGATTATCCATAGATTATCCATAGATTGTCCATAGATTATCCATAGATTGTCCATAGATTGTCCATAGTAATAGGTATCTAATAGGTATCATTATCCATAGATTGTCCATAGATTATCCATAGATTGTCCATAGATTGTCCATAGATTATCCATAGATTATCCATAGATTATCCATAGATTTTCCACAGATTGTCCATAGATTGTCCATAGATTGTCCATAGATTGTCCATAGATTATCCATAGATTGCCCGTAGATTGTCCATAGATTATCCATAGATTATCCATAGATTATCCATAGATTTTCCACAGATTTTCCACAGATTATCCATAGATTATCCATAGATTATCCATAGATTATCCATAGATTATCCATAGATTATCCACAGATTATCCACAGATTATCCATTGATTGCCCATAGATTGCCCATAGATTGTCCATAGATTGTCTATAGATTGTCCATAGATTGTCCATAGATTATCCATAGATTATCCATAGATTGTCCATGATTGTGCATAGATTATCCATAGATTATCCATAGATTATCCATAGATTATCCATAGATTATCCATAGATTGTCCATAGATTGCCCATAGATTGCCCATAGATTGTCCATAGATTGTCCATAGATTGTCCATAGATTGTCCATAGATTGTCCATAGATTATCCATAGATTATCCATAGATTATCCCAACCTGTTTGTGATCCAGTGTAGCTAGCTTAAGGCCTCCTTTTTGTACTTGAGCTCCCCTGTTTCGGTGCCAACATGTTTGTGATCCAGTCTAGCTACATTAAGACCCCCGTTTGTCCGTCCCTCTGTCCGTCCCAACCTGTTTGTGATCCAGTGCAGCTAGCTTAAGGCCCCTTTTTTTTACTTGAGTTTCCCCGTGTCGGTCTCAACATGTTTGCTCCTAAGTGTTTTTGATCCAGTGTGCAGCTACTTCAAATTTTCCCTTTTTTTAACTTCAGTTTCCTCCTGTCGGTTCCCCAGTGCCACAAGTGTTTCTGATCCACTGCAGCTAGCTCAAGGTTCAAGTTCTCTTCTTTCAAAAACTGCACGTTTTCGGTCCAAAAATGTTTGTTG
>BGPT01000636.1:315858-350093 GCA_003297045.1 Symbiodinium sp. clade C Y103 | reverse complement strand
AATTGACTCGGTCCATCAGACGCCCCCAGTGTTTTCGATCCAGTGCAGCTACTTCAAATTTTCCTTTTTTTTTGACTTCAGTTTCCTCCTGTCGGTCCCCCAGTGCCACAAGTGTTTCTGATCCACTGCAGCTAGCTCAAGGTTCAAGTTCTCTTCTTTCAAAAACTGCACGTTTTCGGTCCAAAAATGTTTGTTGAAACATGTGCGTTGTTTTTTTCTTATTTCCATTTTTTTTTCTTATTTTTTCTTTTTTTCTTATTTCCCAAAAATTTTCTTATTTCCCAAAAAATTTCTTAAGTTTTTTTTTTTGGAACTTAAGAAATTGACTCGGTTCATCAGACGCCCCCAGTGTTTTTGATCCAGTGCAGCTACTTCAAATTTTCCTTTTTTTTTAACTTCAGTTTCCTCCTGTCGGTCCCCCAGTGCCACAAGTGTTTTTGATCCACTGTAGCTAGCTCAAGGTTCAAGTTCTCTTCTTTCAAAAACTCCACCTTTTCGGTCCAAAAATGTTTGTTGAAAAATGTGCGTTTTCTTATTTCCCGAAAATTTTCTTAAGTTCTTTTTTTTTGGAACTTAAGAAATTGACTGGGTTCATCAGGTGCCCCCAGTGTTTTCGATCCAGTGCAGCTAATTCAAACTCTCCTTTTTTTTGAACTTCAGTTCCCTCCTGTCGGTCCCCCAGTGCCACAAGTGTTTTTGATCCACTACAGCTAGCTCAAGGCTCAAGGTTCAAGTTCTCTTCCTTCAAAAACTCCACCTTTTCGGTCCAAAAATGTTTGTTGAAAAATGTGCGTTTTCTTATTTCCCGAAAATTTTCTTAAGTTCTTTTTTTTTGGAACTTANTTCAAAAACTCCACCTTTTCGGTCCAAAAATGTTTGTTGAAAAATGTGCGTTTTCTTATTTCCCGAAAATTTTCTTAAGTTCTTTTTTTTTGGAACTTAAGAAATTGACTGGGTTCATCAGGTGCCCCCAGTGTTTTCGATCCAGNTTCTTATTTCCCGAAAATTTTCTTAAGTTCTTTTTTTTTGGAACTTAAGAAATTGACTGGGTTCATCAGGTGCCCCCAGTGTTTTCGATCCAGCGCAGCTAGTTCAAACTCCCTTTTTTTTTAAACTTCAGCTCCCTCCTGTCGGTCCCCCAGTGCCACAAGTGTTTTTGATCCACTGCAGCTAGCTCAAGGTTCAAGTTCTCTTCTTTCAAAAACTCCACCTTTTCAGTCCAAAAATGTTTGTTGAAAAATGTGCGTTTTCTTATTTCCCAAAAAAATTCTTAAGTTCTTTTTTTTTGGAACTTAAGAAATTGACTGGGTTCATCAGGCGCCTGCAGTGTTTTCGGTCCAGTGCAGCTAATTCAAACTCTCCTTTTTTTTGAACTTCAGCTCCCTCCTGTCGGTCCCCAAGTGCCACAAGTGCTTTTGATCCACTGCAGCTAGCTCAAGGTTCAAGTTCTCTTCTTTTTTGAAGAACAAAATTTCCCGAAAAAAACTAATCAACATTTCTTAACTCCCAATTTTTTTTCTTATTTCCCAATTTTTTTCTTATTTCCCAAAAATTTTCTTAAGTTCTTTTTTTTTGGAACTTAAGAAATTGACTGGGTTCATCAACGAAGCAAACCCAAGCTATTTCCAGGCAGTTTGCTGTTTTTTGACTAAATCTTCTACGTTGCTAAGTGGTTTTGGCAGCCTCAGCAACGTAGCAAATTTGATTCAAAACTTGGTTTCTGGTTTGAAAGGCTATCAATCTTCTACGTTGATGAACCCTCTCCATTTCTTAAGTTCCAAAAAAAAAGAACTTAAGAATATTTTTGGGAAATAAGAAATTTTTTGGGAAATAAGAAAAATTTTTGGGAAATAAGAAAAAATTTTGGAGTTAAGAACTTTTGACCATGATTCTCCCGGCCCCCAATCAAAAAAAAACATTTTGGGACTTGGTCAGCAAGGTCAACATGTTTTTTGCACCATTCAACTTCAGGGTCAGCTGGCCAGCTGGCCAATCTATTCTGCATTGGTAAAATCCATCCTTGATGATGAAATAAGAAAAAAGGAAATAAGACAAAAAAACGCACATGTTTCAACAAACATTTTTGGACCGAAAACGTGCAGTTTTTGAAAGAAGAGAACTTGAACCTTGAGCTAGCTGCAGTGGATCAGAANTTTCAACAAACATTTTTGGACCGAAAACGTGCAGTTTTTGAAAGAAGAGAACTTGAACCTTGAGCTAGCTGCAGTGGATCAGAAACACTTGTGGCACTGAGGGACCGACAGGAGGAAACTGAAGTCAAAAAAAAAGGAAAATTTGAAGTAGCTGCACTGGATCGAAAACACTGGGGGCGTCTGATGGACCGAGTCAATTNGAAGTCAAAAAAAAAGGAAAATTTGAAGTAGCTGCACTGGATCGAAAACACTGGGGGCGTCTGATGGACCGAGTCAATTTCTTAAGTTCCAAAAAAAAAGAACTTAAGAAAATTTTTGGGAAATAAGAAAATTTTTGGGAAATAAGAAAAAAAAGAAAAAAAATAAGAAAAAAAATGGAAATAAGAAAAAAACAACGCACATGTTTCAACAAACATTTTTGGACCGAAAACGTGCAGTTTTTGAAAGAAGAGAACTTGAACCTTGANAAATAAGAAAAAAACAACGCACATGTTTCAACAAACATTTTTGGACCGAAAACGTGCAGTTTTTGAAAGAAGAGAACTTGAACCTTGAGCTAGCTGCAGAGGATCAGAAACACTTGTGGCACTGGGGGACCGACAGGAGGAAACTGAAGTTTAAAAAAAAGGAAAATTTGAAGTAGCTGCACTGGATCGAAAACACTGGGGGCGTCTGATGGACCGAGTCAATTTTTTAAGTTCCAAAAAAAACTTAAGAAAAAAATTGGGAAATAAGAAAACGACATTTTTCAACAATTTTTTTGGACCGAGACTGTGGAGTTTTTCTTAAGTTCCGGAAAAAAAATGAGAAAAAAATCTGGGACCACCCATAGAATCAAGAAAGAACTATCAATCTGTCAATCCTCACGATGACTGGACCTGGTAAGTTTCCCCGTGTTGAGTCATATTAAGCCGCAGGCTCCACTCCTGGTGGTGCCCTTCCGTCAATTCCTTTAAGTTTCAGCCTTGCGACCATATTCCGCCCGGAACTCAAAGACTTTGGTTTCTCATAAGGTGCTGAAAGAGTCATGCAAGTAACGACCTCCAATCTCTAGTTGGCATGGTTTATGGCTAAAACTAGGACGGTATCTGATCGTCTTCGATCCCCTACCTTTCGTTCTTGATCAATGAAAACATCCTTAGCAAATATGTTCGCAGTAGTCCGTCTGTAACAAATCCAAACATTTTACCTCTGACAATTACATACGAATGCCCCCAACTTTTCCTATCAATCATTACCTCAGCTCTAGAAACCAACAAAATAGAACCGAGAGCCTATCATTTTATTCCATGCTAATGTATTCAAAACGCACGCTTGCTTCAAACACTCTAATTCCCTCAAGGTACATGTCCCAAATACCGAACCACACAGTCAAGTGCAAATGTATTAGACTGGGACAGGTGACGACAATAAATTCTGTGACCCACCAAGAGATATCAAAAGCGAAGGGATGTCAAAAGCGAAGGGATGTCAAAAGCAAAGGGAGTCAAAAGCAAAGGGATGTCAAGAGCAACGGGATGTCAAGAGCAATGAATGTCACAAAGGAAAGGGATTTCAAAAACAAAGGGATGTCAAAAGCAAAGGGATGTCAAAGGAAAGGGATGTCAAGAGCACAGGGATGCCAAAAGCAAAGGGATGTCAAAAGCAAAGGGGTGTCACAAGAGCAATGGGATGTCAAAGGCAATGGGATGTCANGGATGTCAAGAGCACAGGGATGCCAAAAGCAAAGGGATGTCAAAAGCAAAGGGGTGTCACAAGAGCAATGGGATGTCAAAGGCAATGGGATGTCAAAAGCAAAGGGATGTCAAAAGATTTCAGAAGCAATGAATGTCACAAGATGTCAAAGGCAATGAATGTCACACAGCAAAGAATGTCACAGAGCAAAGGGATGCCAAAAGCAATGAATGTCACAAGAGCAATGAATGCCACAAAGCAAAGGGATGTCAAATGCAAAGGGATGTCAAAAGCAAAGGGATGTCACAAGAGCAATGAATGCCACAAAGCAAAGGGATGTCAAACACAAAGGGCTGTCAAGCAAAGGGATGCCAAAAGGAAAGGGATGTCAAGAGCAAAGCGATGTCAAAAGCAAAGGGATGTCAACAGCAAAGGGATGTCAAGAGCAATGGGATGTNAAGCAAAGGGATGCCAAAAGGAAAGGGATGTCAAGAGCAAAGCGATGTCAAAAGCAAAGGGATGTCAACAGCAAAGGGATGTCAAGAGCAATGGGATGTCAAAAGCTATGGATGTCAAAAGCAAAGGGGTGTCAAAAGCCAAGGGATGTCAAGAGCAAAGGGATGTCAAGAGCAAAGGGATGTCAAAAGCAATGGATGTCAAAAGCAAAGGGATGCCAACAGCAAAGGAATGTCAAGAGCAATGGGATGTCAAAAGCTATGGATGTCAAAAGTCAAAAGCAAAGGGGTGTCAAAAGCCAAGGGATGTCAAGAGCAACGGGATGTCAACAGCAAAGGGATGTTAAAAGCAATGGATGTCAAAAGCAAAGGGATGTCACGAGCAAAGGGATGTCAACAGCAATGGATGTCTAAAGCACAGGGATGTTGCAGAGCAAGGGATGTCAAAAGCAATTGGATGTCAAAAGCAAAGGGATGTCAAGAGCACAGGGATGCCAAAAGCAAAGGGATGTCAAAAGCAAAGGGGTGTCACAAGAGCAATGGGATGTCAAAGGCAATGGGATGTCANGGATGTCAAGAGCACAGGGATGCCAAAAGCAAAGGGATGTCAAAAGCAAAGGGGTGTCACAAGAGCAATGGGATGTCAAAGGCAATGGGATGTCAAAAGATGTCAGAAGCAATGAATGTCACAAGATGTCAAAGGCAATGAATGTCACACAGCAAAGAATGTCACAGCGCAAAGGGATGCCAAAAGCAATGAATGCCACAAGAGCAATGAATGCCACAAAGCAAAGGGATGTCAAATGCAAAGGGATGTCAAAAGCAAAGGGATGTCACAAGAGCAAAGAATGTCACAAAGCAAAGGATGTCACAAGAGCAATGAGATGCCAAAAGCAAAAGGATGTCAAGAGCAAAGGGATGTCAAATGCAAAGGGATGTCAAATGCAAAGGGATGTCAAAAGCAAAGGGATGTCACAAGAGCAATGGGACGTCAAAAGCAATGGGATGTCAAAAGCAATGGGATGTCAAAAGCAAAGGGATGCCAAAACCAATGAATGTCACAAGAGCAATGAATGTCACAAAGCAAAGGATGTCACAAAAGCAATGAGATGTCAAAAGCAATGAGATGTCAAAAGCAAAGGGATGTCAAAAGCAATGGGATGTCAAAAGCAAAAGGATGTCAAGAGCAAAGGGATGTCAAATGCAAAGGGATGTCTAATGCAAAGGGATGTCAAAAGCAAAGGGATGTCACAAGAGCAATGGGACGTCAAAAGCTATGGGATGTCAAAAGCAATGGGATGTCAAAAGCAAAGGGATGCCAAAACCAATGAATGTCACAAGAGCAATGAATGCCACAAAGCAAAGGATGTCACAAAAGCAATGAGATGTCAAAAGCAATGGGATGTCAAAAGCAAAGGGATGTCAAAAGCAATGGATGTCAAAAGCAAAAGGATGTCAAGAGCAAAGGGATGTCAAGAGCAAAGCGATGTCAAAAGCAAAGGGATGTCAACAGCAAAGGGATGTCACAAGAGCAATGGGACGTCAAAAGCAATGGGATGTCAAAAGCAAAGGGATGTCAAAAGATGTCAACAGCAATGAATGTCACAAGATGTCAAAGGCAATGAATGTCAGAAAGCAAAGGATGTCACAGAGCAAGGGATGTCAAAAGCAAAGGGATGTCAAGAGCAAAGGGATGTCAAAAGCAAAGGGATGCCACCAGGCAGCTATGGTAAGCATCGCACCTTTTCACTTTTCACCACTTGAAATTGGAAAAACATAGAAATTTGCACACACAGAAGCAAAACATACATTTTCGGAGCCAAGCATGGTGATCAAAGGCATCAGAAACAGATCAAATCACAAGGCCCCACATCATCTTGGTGAGACAGCTGCAATTTGCTCAAAAAAAAATATTTTTTTGACACCAAAAACAGCCAAACATTATTTTTTTGGGGGCCAAGCATGGTGATCAAAGGCATCAGAAACAGATCAAATCACAAGGCCCCACATCATCTTGGTGATACAGCTGCAATTTGCAAAAAAAAATGCAGTTTTCGCACCGAAAACAGCCAAACATGATTTTTTGGGGAGCCAAGCATGGTGATCAAAGGCATCAGAAACAGATCAAATCACAAGGCTCCACATCATCTTGGTGAGACAGCTGCAATTTGCTCAACAAAATGCAGTTTTCGCACCGAAAACAGCCAAACATGATTTTTTTGGGAGCCAAGCATGGTGATCAAAGGCATCAGAAACAGATCAAATCACAAGGCCCCACATCATCTTGGTGAGACAGCTGCAATTTGCTCAAAAAAAAAAAAAAATTGGCACCAAAAACAGCAAAAAAAATACAAAAACACAGACAGCAACGTAACAAAATAAAGCAAAACAAAGGCAGCAAAAGCTGCTGAAACCATGGGTGTTGGTGCTGTTCTGGGAACCAGCTTATTTCCCCTGGGCCTTTCTTATTCTCTTTTTCAAATTTTCCAGCTTTACCCGCGAAACTTGACAGGTCCTCGGGCATGAAGTACCTTGAAACCGTAGAGAGGAATTTGGACTGTGAAGCATGACCCATATTGACCAATTTAGAATTCTGAGGTCCACCTTTGACCTGCAACATGAGTCCTCTTCACGAATGACCTTCCATCAAAAAACTGTCAAACCAAATCTGACTGGTTGCAAATGCAAAGGCTAGTGGCTTTCAGCTCAGATTAGCTGCTCCGCAGCCAAGAGATCGCGTTGCAGTTGCTAAGTATAAGTCATGGCCAGCCAAGCGGAACGGACTGCAGACTATTGCTGCAAAGGATAAGAATATGCAGTTGAAGCATGAGAAATTGGTGCAGTCGCAAAGAAGCGTCTGCAGCACACCCACAAGGCAGCCATGAGTCATTTGACCCCCACATAAAAGAGGTTGCCAAGAGTCTTTTAGACGAGTTGGCAAAAAAAAATAATTATGCCAGATGCAAAACATCTGGGTGCGGTGCAGGACTACAATCCATCATGGCTCCCCTACACATTGGCAGCATTGTCTTCGGGTCCTACATAACTTGCATCTCAGCATGTGCAGCATGGAATTGTTGCTAAGTTTTTGCAAAAAAAATATGAAGAATGACTAATTTGTTGTTTCGACCCATCCCAACCATATGTTAGTCTGGGATCGTCAACCCATCTACATGACGATGAGAAATATTGGAAAGCGCCCAGCATTTATAAGAATCTGGTGCATATCCATTTATCTTCAAGGGGTGGTTCCCAGGTAGCATCCCCACTCGTTCTATTTGGCAAGCTATTTGCAGCATTTGTGAGGTCCAGCCTCATATTTACTCGGTATTTGTAATATTTCTGAGGTTCAGCCTCGTATTTACTAGGTATTTGCAGCATTTCTGACTTCCAGCCTTTCATTTACTAGGTATATGCTACCTTTTGGACGACCTTCCTTCATAGTACATACATTCCCTCAAAGTACCTACCTGGAAAACATAGTGTACCATAATTTCAGTAACTGCGCCACTGTGTACTTTTTCATTGTCACTGTAAAGTTGACTATTTGGGGAGTAGGAATCCTACATGGTACAGTACCGGTATTTACGTCACTTTACGGGTATTTACGCCACCTTGAAATTTATTGATGCTACGTTTACGGAACCAAATCACAAAGTTGCTGCTTTTTGGCGCAAAAGTATCACAGCGACAAGAAAACAGTTGCTAGCTCAAACTATTCTGAATTTATACACCACTTATGCGTTCCAGGTACGTACTGACGAAAACCGTATATATATATACATTTTACACAGTACATATATGTATATATATATATATATTTTTGCATGCGGGGTCCCTCCTGCAAGCAACAAATACAACACACACGAATTGCAAAAAACCTCACTTATTGACCCAGCATTCCTCACAAGCTCTTGTTAGGTCTGTTAGGTTCTTTAAAACTATTGCAGGCACTTTGGGATGAACCCACGGGTAGCCCTGCTTGCCAAAAAAAGAACTGGACAGGTTCAAGAACCCTTCAAACCCTGAAACCAAGTCAAACCTTTGGGTTTCATCCATGTTGAAAAAGACTTATCATGGAAGCACTTGGAAGACTGTTTCGAATCAAAGCAATTAGCTGCGATGCTGCGATATTGTTTGCCATGGAAATTCCCTGAGTGCATCTTTTGCGGATCGATCTTGCGTGCGTGGCACGATCCTACAATCTCTGCCTGATGTGTTTGATGTCCCAGTCAGCATGCGTGAATGGGCCGCTGATTGGTTGAGATTCCCATCATGGCTTACAATCAACCACCATTTGTGCCTGAAAAAAAAACATAGAACCATCAAGCAACAAGGTTTTTGAGCTGCAAAGAAAGGTTGCTACAGGCGAGACAAAAGCAAATGATACGAGCCATCTCAAAAATTGAAGGCCTTTTTTTGGGGGGCCGTCATTTTGCAGTGTTTCAACCAAATCAACAGTATCACAGTATCTATTATGAAAATGCAACGGAATTGTGGTCATGAAAACTTTCCCAAATCAGCTTCATGGACCAGGCCCGAGTGTGTTCCTTTTTTCCCATTCTGTGGCCTTGTTTTCCCTCCTTCTTCCTTTCATGTTTCTTTCTTTTGGCACTTTCTTGTTCCGTGGTGTTCTTTTTCGATCCGATCTTTTTTTCAACTTGTTTCAGCTCTTTTCCTTGCTTTCTTATTTATTTTATGTTTCTGTTTCCTTGCGTGTCCTTTCGGTTTCCTTTTTTTCCTTTTTGCCTTAATTTTCCTTGAATATTCCTTTCTTTTTCGTTTCTTTGCCTTTCTTTTTGATGTATTGTCTCCTTTTTGTCAGCCGCACTTTGGGGCATAGCTACAGCAAGAGGCAGCCAAGATTATATAAATGGGTCTATCCCTGGTCCGGGGCCTTTTCTGAACAAATTGATATCGCTGGGACATCGCCACGGTTGTGGCTACTTTTTGCACACCTGGATGATCAGCATAATAGAAGAAAGAATAGTTTGGAAAAAAAGGAAATAGAGCAAAATAAACGCAAAAAGGGAGGAGGAAACAAAAAGAAAAAATTGATATCAACATAAAAAGACTGAAAAAAACACGCACCAAGAAAAGGAACAAAATGAAATACATGCAACAAGACAGGAAAGGGAAAGGGAACAAAAGGAAAAGAAGGGAAAGAAAACAGAAAATCACAGAAACAAAAAAAATGTCAAGGAACAAATGCGGAACAAGGAACATGTACTTATGAACAGGGAAGCGGAAGGCAAAAACACGCAAACGACGCATGGTTATGCACATATTTTGGGTTATCGATTTTGGTTAGTCTTTGATGCGTTGTCCGTACTAAGAAACATCATACGCTGGAATGGCCGCTGCTGAATGGAGAAGGCTAAGGTATTTGGCGAGTGCTGAATTTGATATGGTTTGCTTCTTTCTTCTGACCGGTGTCATCCGCTGCCAAAGACTAAGGATGGAAATCCCACGGCCACTGAAGGCCTCTTTTCTCTAGAATTGTCAGGCCTCGTGAAATAAACTTAGCCTGAAACAAATCCCAGGGGCGCAGCAGAAACAGAGTGCCTTTGAGCTGAGATTCTCTGGTATAGCATGATGCCTCTGGTGAATTGGAAATAAAATGATTGACCAGAAAAGCCATTCCAAGGCAGCATTTCGCCTGGCGCGGCTTGATCCGGCAGCTCCAATGAGCCTGAAAACACCCTGGAGGTCGCCGCAATCGGAACTCCCTGGTGCTTTGTGCCCATGGCGAGGCGGCATGAGCTAAAAAGAAGTGAAACAGCTGGTAGTGACTGCAACAAACAGGAAAAACTGAACCACAAGCTGCTTCAAGTACAATCTTGTGAGCAAAAGCTGGAAGAATAATCTCTGCAGGGAAAGACCAAGCCGGGTTTATGGCAGCTGCCATTTTGGGCAGAGCCTCATGAGACCCGGGCTTGGTCGACTGGTCCTGCAGTAACTCAACCACCTCTGGCCGATTTGCTTAGGCCACGCGCGCCGAAGATGCATCACCTCCGGCCACCTTGGCATCCCCCAAAGACCAAGTGGTGCCATGGTGGGTTTAGTCACCCATCCCATAATTCAAATCATCATCCCCCAATATGGGTATCCATCTCTTGATTCATTTTCAGACAAACCCATTGTGTGTTTGTCTCTGTCAACTTTGCTTTACTTTGGGCTGCTGCCATTGATTTCGAAATTTGCCGAGTGCCGCACAAACCAATCATGCTCTAGAGCCTCTTCTGCAGATGAAGGCCTTCCGGATGGAGCTGGGCATCACAGACAACATCTGGAGGGCTGTGCTCTAATCTTAGTGAATTCGCCTGATCATCTTTGAGATACCATATATGGTTCTGCCACTTCAAGCTGCAGCTCTTAGATCCCTAGAAGAATGAGCAATTGTGTTGATATTTGCGGTAAATCACCGCGAAACAAAAAATGAGCGAAGCGACTGCAGGTTCTCTGGTGCCCTCACCTGTTGCTTGGTTCAAAAGCCAAGAGCCATTGGCAGAAGCTGCGGCACCTGAGTAGTGGATAACTACTCTCAAACTCACCGTAGGACATCCGTTCAAGACCCAGCCAGCTGGGTTCTACCTCCATCACGTCTGCTGAAGATAGTGATGATAAATGGATTTAGTCTAGAGTCTAGAATGTTGAGAAGAACCAAATGCTAAGGTACCCAAAGACAAATTCAACTCAAACCAGCCGTACCCAGCTCCACAAAATGACAAATTCCACCCAGTGGTGGTCTGAGACGTTCGAATTTGCCCTTAGATTTGTGAATTTCAACATGTTTCAACTTTCCTTCATAAGTTTCAATCCACATCTTCTGGGGCCACTGCTGGGGCTGTTCTGGCCACGGGTCACAACTGGCCGCTTCAGTTTGTGCTCAAAATTGGATGTCCATAGACCATAGAAGAGGTCCATTAGGAGGATGAGCATCCCACGGTCTAAGTTGCTAGTGACATGAATCAACAAAAAAAATTGAATTAACTAACTGCGAGACATTCAAAAATTGTAGACGAAGAATCAGAGAAGTGAAATTGCACTGGATTAAAGACTCAATCCAGAGTGAATTGCTGGTTTCAATCTGGTTTACATTATGAAAAGGCCACATGATTTGAACGAATGCATGAAATCCCTCTTTTGTCGTGTATGGCAGCATGGCAAGCATGCATCCAAGTGTAGATGTGATGGTGTTTGCTGCTAGACACGTCAACATGATTTGCTGCTAATGTTAAAATCCCATGCAAGCTATGCTGGGTACTGGAAGAAGAGATCTGCTTGGACATCTATATATACATATATATATATATATACATGTATATGTTGGACCCGAACATTTATATCACTGCGACTGCCCCAAGTGCTGTGAAGTTTTCCATCCCGGAACCTCCAGTCGATTGGGAGTGACTTAAGGCGCTTGTACAAACTCCTCAGTGCCAGAAGCATCTGGTGAAGTGGGAGATAGAAACGCTGACACCACCACAGCTACCACCAACAGCACTAGCAGCATCACCACCATGGTTGTCGACCTTCTCATCATCATCATCATCACCCAAATTGTGTAAATATGTGTAAATAATCATCACAATCACCATGCCCATCCCAGTTGCGATCCTCACCATAATCCTCTACAAATTCTATGGCTGCAAATTGAAGTGACCAGAACATCATTCCATGATGGTTCCGATGCCACAAGGGACCAAGGCACGAGGTCCAGCTGCGATTCTTGGGAGATTGTTGCAGAACGGACATCTCCTGCGGATCAGAAACAGGGGAAAATAATAACAATAAAAGTAGATAACAATAAAAATGATAATAAAAAAAATCATCATCATCACAATCATCATCATCATCATCATCATCATCATCATCATCATCATCGTCACAATCATCATCATCATCATCATCATCATCATCATCATCATCATCATCATCATAATAAAAATAATAATCGTCATCATCATCATCATCATCATCATCATAATCATCATCATCATGATCATCATCATGATCATCATCATGATCATCATCATCAACATTATCATATTCATCAAAAACACCATCATCATCATCATGATCGTCATCATCATCATCATCATCATCATCAACATCATCATCATATTATATTGATCATCATCATCATCATCATCATCATCATCATCATCATCATCATCATCATCATCACAATCATCATCATCATGATCATCATCATCATGATCATCATCATCAACACCATCATCATGATCATCATCATCACAATCATGATCATCATCATGATCATCATCATGATCATCATCATCAACATCATTATCATCATGATCATAATCATCATAATCATCATCATGATCATCATGATCATCATCATCGTCACAATCATCATCATCATGATCATCATCATCATGATCATCATCATCATCATCACCATCATCATCATCATCATCATCATCATAATGATCATCATCATTATGATCATCATCATCATCATCATCATCATGATCATCATCATTATCATCATCATCATGATCATCATCATCATCATCATCATCATCATCATCATCATCATCATAATCATCATCATCATCATGATCGTCATCATCATCATGATCATCAGCATCATCATCATCATCATCATCATCATCATCATCATCATCATCATCATCATCATCATCATCATGATCATCGAGAACGACAACCGAAAGCAGCCACAGTCGCAATATATTCCGCATGAAAGGGCAGACACCGGGACTCCGTCGGCAGCCACCTCCTTGTAGATGGAGTTGTCAAATGGCATCTTCCCAGCCATCAGCAGATAGAGTATGATGCCTGTATCAGCTAATGGATGTTGAGAAATGTTGGCTATCTCTGGTCCAAACTTCCAAAGACCTGCACCGCGGAACTGCTGCTGGCCCCAACTGCTGCGCTTGCTTTGCGCAGCCCTGCCTATGCTGTAAAGATCACTAGCTGGTGAGAAACATCCAAAGAATGCTTCAGGCCTCAGCTGCTCGTAGTGTTTTTTGGCGGAAAAGATGAAAAGCCTCTGCAGGACTTCCATATTCTAATGCCATACAACTAGTATGTATCTGTGTATATACATATATATATATATATACATGCATACATTTGTATAACTATATAGCTACATAATACATCAAATATCAATACAATATACGCAAAGCAAAGCAACAGCCTGGGAGTTCCGAACGCACTGAATTGTACAGTACCACAGAAGTAATCACTAGCAGGCTGCTCAGCTGGCTTGGAGGTCTTGGAGAGATAATCCTTGGACAGGGCCACTGTCCCCACCAAGTGAAGCCTGTGGGAAAATGATGACAGCTGAGGTGTCTTCATCATGTTTCTGCCTTTGTTTCTCATACCAACAGTATGTCGCACTGTGGACGGTACTTTTCTGGCTAAGTCTTGAAGGTTTTCACAGTAGGAAGAAACTAGAAGTCCATGGAAGTCACATAAACTCTAGATACTAGTAGATACGGCAGCCCTGTGGCCTCTTTGCACAGAATGGCTAATCCTTGTTGACAGGCTCGTTGCTTCGATCGCCATTGACAATGAATTGATACCCAGGTACACAAATCTATAGCAATCCCAATCTATGCCGCTACAAGCCGCTGAAATCCTGAGCTGCCCCGCTGCATCCGCGTGATCAAAGTCGATGATCGCCACGCGCAATTCTTTGCGCCCAGCCTCTTCTGATCCTTCGGATCCTTCGACCGATGGATCACCTCGATGGAGGCTACTGATCGACATCCTAACAGCATCCTGGTGGGATGTGAAAACCACATTTGTTATCGTTTGTTCTAGTTGTAAATCATTGTGAATCAACCTTTCCACATCTGTGTCGTCTTTTCCTGCTGATGACTACGTCATTCATCGTCATTCCGTCTCCAGAATCACAGCCAGACTTGCTTGGATGTAATGGCCTGAAACTTTACAGCCCACCTGTGGTTCACCACACCAGGTTACACCATCTACCCTCCAGAATAACAGAACTTCTGCCCAGGGGCGTCGTATCACCAGATTGTCAGGCTTGATATCTCTGTGCAGCATGCCCTGCTGGTGGATATGGCCAATCGCCTGCAGGCCGCGGCCAAACCCCAGGATCCCGAGGTGCCAAGGACGACATCAACTTCAAAGCAGAGATGAATTTGTCCAGAACTGGGGTATACCATGATATTGCCATGATATTACCATGATATACCATAATACAGTATACTACTCAAAAAGGATCCAAAAAGATCGACAATGGCAATTTGAGCTTGTAAAATGACAATTCATCCTTGGATTTGGGTGTGCCCTGCTTGGAAATCAGCATCAAGCAGCACCTCCAAGATGCCTCGCAATAATCGTTGCACTTCATTGGGTGGCATGTGCCCATCCTGCCCAGGGTTCGAAGCCGATAGAGATGATGATCACAAGACCAACAGGAAAACCATCCAACGACCAACCATGGTGATGATGTGTGTCTAATTTGGTGAGACTATATTGAATGACTAGCATACCACAAGTATATACAATATATTATTGTGATGTCACGCACTGTGATGTGATGTGAAGTGATGTCATCTCATTTCATGTAATGTATGATGATTGTTTGAAAAGAAATACACCCATCTGCCCATCCGTTTCCACCTGTCTACCCTCTGCCCTGCAATCCATCCACTGGGGTCCTCAAACTGCTTCAGAAGGCCGCTGAACAGAGAGCCCCCTTTCGCCTGGTGTTGATGTTTGCTGCATAGTCAAACCAACGGTGACACACCTTCCCTGTTGGGACTTTGCCTTTTCCATGACAATGTAGTAGAACTGCTGATCTTCCAGCACTTCTTGAAGCGGGAGAACCTAAGGGATGTGCGAAGATCCCAGCTGTTTCGGGTTCCCCAGTGCGGCAACCACACTATAGGTGTTGAATCTCTGGGAAGTGAAGGATGGTGCATCATGAAATCGCATATATGGCATATCCAAGACAAGCAAACAAACACACGTTTTCCGGTCAAAACAATTAATTACGAGTACCAGAAATACTCATTCTTCATGGTCCAGCCACATGCTGGAGTGAACCAGTGGAGAAGAAAGTCTGTCTGTGCATCCTACTTTTAAGGTCGATGGTTGGCCTGATTCTGTGTCTTCACTGATGGTTGAAGGTTCTTGCTGCATGCTGCTGCAGCTCTGGTGATGAAAATGATGCGGCAGTTTGGTAAGACTCCATGTACCACAAGCCAATCCCTGGCAGACCTTTGTCAAAATATCAAATCTGAAAAAAGATCCTTGACCAATCAGGGGAATGAGGCTCGAACACCACTGTGCTCCGGCATGTTCAGCAGCGTAAACTGAGTGGGACAAGAACTCTGCTGTGCTCGTCATGCTGAATTGATGTGTTTTCAATAAGACGTCATTGGGTTTCCTCGCTACTAGTAGCAGTCTGAAGAAATGGTCCTCTGCCAAGACTTCAGGTCGCATTTTTACCAAGGAGGCTGCCTCTGATTGACATCATCACAAGTCGTTTCACTCTCATCTTAAACCATTTCAGCCAGTCTTGTCATCAAACAGCTTCCCTATAAGCCAAACCTGGTACAGTAAGGATATATGTACATACATTTATATATATATATAATATATATATATATATTAAATTATATTCGATCTGGAATTGTTATATCTCTTTATCCTTGTATGGCCCGGTGCTTGCTGCCCACTCACACCAGTGTCAAGGAACCAGAGATTTGCGAAACTGCTCTTCCATCGAGTGGTCCTTCAGAGACCTAGGACTTGAGGCCAGTGGAAAATGCAGGAATTTTACATGACTTTCCAGTGACTATAGATTTACATACGTATATATGTAAATATATACGTACATGAAATATACATCATACATCTATATATATATATATATATGTATATATATATATATACACGTGTAGATATGCACATTTATATTGTCTACCGCAGTTATATAGGGCTATATTTGCTTTATGTAATTATTGTAACGACAAAGTAAAAGCATGATATGGCCCATGAAAAGCCAGTAGTGCGCTCCCATCACTTGCCATATATTCCTTGCAACTGCTAACAACCTGCCCTGGGTCACAACAGTTCCAGGATGTTCCAGGTAATCTGATATGCCGTGACTGAAATCCCGGCTGTTTTGATCTCATCTTGAGAACCTTGGAGATGACAACAGTTGGGCCCAGTTGGGCAGTTTCACAGCACGCGTAGACCAACAGACCGGCAGCTTGATTCATACCATGGTAGAGTGTTCAACAATGTTCAACACTTGGGTTGTACTGCGCAGGTCTCTTTATTTTCAACAGGCGTTGAACTCACTCAGTCGATTGCACATTTTGAGGCACCGACATATGTCCGCTGGGGCACAACATCATAGTCAGACTTTGGCTGACACACCTTGTGGTTGGATGATGTTGGATGTGGTTGCATGTAAGAAGAGCTTAATGGGGCTGACGGCTTGACGCAGACTGTGATGCCCTGCAGGTTTACAGAACATGCAAACACTATTTGTCCTAACATTGGTCCCGAATTCGCCACACACCAAGATAGCGACAACCACTTTGCCACCATCTCCCGCTTCTTGAAGGACCTTGCTGGCATTGGTCGCCCGGTATCCCCAAAGGGAAGTTGTCTTTCGTTCAGAGTCAAAGAGGAGATCCATCCGCAGGAAATTACAGTCTCGCAACGAGCCCTCGAGACAGTTGTTCATTCCAACTACCAAACGAACGGCCACAGACTCCTTTCAGTGTCAAATCATGGGCTGTGCTTTGGCCATCAAAAAAATTATAAAAAAAATCAAAGGCATCAAAATTGAATCCCGCAACAAATCAAAGTGAAGGGCATGGCATTGATTCCAACTCTATAACCTGAAAACATGTCCGTGCCTCGCTCCACTGATAGAGGTCGAAAATCTTCTCCTGTGTTGCACGCGGTTGGGACTCGTGACATGTTGGGCCTACTAAAATGGTGGTCCCAGGTCGTTCCACATTCAGCCCCGCAAAATTTATCTCATCATCAACACCAAATCTGTGCCAACTGGGTCCCTACCTTGTCCAGCTCCCGAAATGTCTTTACCTCAGCGACGGTCATTCACTATGTCTGGTCTCAAATAGCTTGGATGGCTGCTTGATGCTGTTTGATGCTGTTTGGTTCTGAGTGAACAACTGCAGGAAAAAAAGAGCACCTCAAGCTGCAAATGGATTTCAGGACCAGGGCACCATTGAATCTGGTGCCTGCGGAAACATCAATGACCTGTGTCCAGAAATCTTGACCTCTTCCACTCTCCCAACGTCTCCGAACGTCAACGGACCAAGTGCGGCTTTCTCTGCATTCACATCTACTCCTACTCACTGCACTGTTGCTGCAATGCTCATTTATTTGCTATGATGAGCAGGCTTGCAGAACTCCACGTGAGCTACAAGACGTGGCCTTTTTTTTCACATGTCAAAGTTTGACACAATTTTCAAGGTTCTCCGGGCTTGGAATGCTCAACTTGAGCAATCTTAAAATTCCAATCTTCGTCCTCCCCTTATCTTCAGCATCCTAGGTTGGCTGCCTTCACCACATTCTCAACGGGGTCAACTCTGATCCTATCTAGGCTTAGCACTGTGATCTTGACATGGAGTTTGAGGAGAAAGGAGAGTCATCTGGCCTTTGCAGGAACTGAGGCCATCTGAAGCAGTGGTTCAACCTAGTAGATTTGGCTTTCCTGGTGCCAGCGCCTCTATCACTCCATTGGTGCACAATCAAACCACTGTTCCATGTGACGACAAAAACTTGCTGGAATTCAGCCAAGTCTCCGAAAAAAACCTGCTGGACTGGTTCGCTGTCTGGTGAGGTTCCTTCCAGTGGAACAAACCAAATCCACGGCAAACTCAAATTCAGCTCCAGTACTCCTTCTACTGTCTTGTTTGGGTATTGGTGAATGTTGGGGGCACAATGGACGGACCCGCATGTTTCCGCTAGTTTTGACCCATCTTGCTTCTGAAGCTCTTTGGGTCCTCAAGCGTCCAATATCACCCAGCATACTGGTAGCACCAACCCAACAAATCGATCATGGAGAAGTTCATTAAAATGTTTCTGATTCACAAAAAGAAAAGTGAGATGTCCTATATTGTTCGAGTGTGACTTGATAATATACTTTATTACTTGCACCATTTCGGCTGGCACAAACTTCTTCAAAAGCTGTTTCAATTCATACTTGTTTGATGTCACAATGCGTACTGGTGGACTGGCATTCATCTACATGGGGGCCGTCACAGTGGGTGGGTGAAAAAGAATCCGGTGCCCCAAAATTCAACGGTTGATCGTAAATTTCCCTCTCAAAGTGGTACTCTGGAGATAAGTATGTCTAATTTTTGGACAGTCCCACATACACGTCCAAGTCCGAAACAAAACCTCCACGACTTGCACCTGGAAAGCAAATTCGACCGATCCCTGGCACAGAACAAATGAAAAAGCACCCTGCTGGAAGCTGCGGGAAGCTGCTGGAAGCTGGTGAGTCTCGTGGCCAATATTCAGCTACAATCAAGGCCTAGAGGGTTAGCCATCTCAAAACAGGAATTATCGATAAGCATCTCTGTATGGAGATGGAACATGATGGAACCAGAAATTATTTTAAGGATTGACCAAATTCAAAGTTCTTGTCCATCTCCCCCTGAAATATTCAAAGTTGAACTCGAACGAACATCTCTTCATCTTCATCATTTCTATTCATTTCTCATCCTAATTCATTTCTGCAGATATGGTCCTTTTCTGGCAACATCCTTGTTCCAGGACTCACATCTCCGCCAGGCCCGAGGTCCGAGGTCCCACACCCTCCAGGGGTCCGTTCTGTCTCGCGGCCTCCGTTCTGTCACTCTACTTGGAGAGCAGTGCAAATGCCAACATGTTAAGGTCTGAAGAATATGACATTGACATACATTGACATACATTGACCATAAGGTCTATCACACAGTGGAAGTGCAAACCTTGTCAATGAAAGGGTGATATGTTGCTGAGTGAGTGTAGTGTACAGTATGTGTTCAACGATTGTCTGCGCATGTGTACGTCATGTGTAGTATGTGTTCATGATAAAATTTGAGTACTGCAAGGTCGCATGTCTGGCAAAGTCAAATCCGGTCGTTCTCTTGCTTTATCCTTTTAAGTGCAATAGAGTCCAATAGTGCGGATTTTTTTTAGCAAACTATCTGGCACTGGCAACAGAGATCAGTCTTGCTCGGCAAACAAAAACTCAAGCTGTGCCAAACCCGAAATGTCTGGGCTTCGAACGCTTAGAAGTCTTGAGAATCTCGGCCAATCACATCTTCAAGCACTGCAAAATATGAGGTCATAAAGGCAAGAAGCAAGCCATTGGCTTTCCATCGTGAACTAAAAGCCATCTTGATTTGCGACGTCCCTGTGATACTTGAAATGTCAATCTATCTAGTCTATCATGCATGTATTCGAAACGGAAACATGTTACAACCCAAGCTGTTGGAGGCAAATATCTATGTGGGTATGGGTCAGTTCACCCTTTCACCCGGTTTTTCTCACCCAAATTGAAGGGAGATACTGTAGATGTTCATCCCCCTTGAACCCATGGTGGTCTTGCCTAACGGTGTGTCACCCCTCAGGCTGCAACAAGTCCAGAGGCTGCATGAATTGGCCGAGCCTGGCTGAAGACTTCATCAAAAGCCCGGAACGGCAAGCAGCCATCAGCTGTTGATCATTCCAAACCATCGCAAAAAGTTGAAGGAAGTTCCCATCCAGGTAGACATGGAGGTCCCTTTGAAGAAGAATATGACAAATTGAGACAACACAAGCAGACCAACAAGAAAGTGGAAGTCTTGTTGTGAAATCGCAAAATACTTTGCAATTCAAGCATGGAAACCTAAGCGGGCAGGTCGCTTCTTACCGATTCGTATATATTCCGTTCGGAGTTTGCAGTTTGCAGTGAGAAGACTCCGTATTGGGTCCCAGGATCCAAGTGTCCAGAAGAAAAAGGATCAAGTCTCCCTTACCTTGATGAAATCACAATATTCTACGTTTTCTCTGGAAAACAATTTGAACATCGCCTCCGTAGGTGAGTCTGGCTGATCATCCATGCCGCTTTGCAAGCACTTGGCCTCCAAGTTGACATGGCTGATGCTCTGCTTGCTATGCGGCATTGAAATGACATCTGGCATCATCTCCTTCCAGTGTCAAAAACATCGGCAATATTAACACCGGGTGATTTCCAACTGGCAACATGACATCTGCTCATTCATTTCAGCAATGTTTACAATTAGGGAGGGTCCGAACAACCCATGATTTTATCATCCATGGGTTCCAGCAATGGCATGCTCACTGGGCGCTGGGCCAGGAGCAGTGCGACCTCGTCAACAAGATCAGTTAACACAACCCAGGAGCAGTTGCAAGTTCTGCAGGACCAGTTGCGACTGAAAAGCTGAATAACATGTTCATTGATAGCTGGGCAAATCTTGTAAACAAAATGTGCATAACGGACATGCGCATAGGTATGTGGTGGTTGTGACTGCAGGCATCCTTACACTCCACGGTAGCGACATAATATAATAAGAAATGAACTGGATCGACTTGATTCAATTTTGTATATGTGTCTCTTCATACCTCTAGGTTGAATTGAATTGTTCATGAGAATTCAGATGTTGCATATTATGAATATAATATATATGTATGTGTGTATATAATCATACGCCATCTCCATATGTGTTATGCGATCATATGTGCACGTAGGTGCAGCCAGATGTGGTGTGTTCGCATGTCATATGTCTATGCAGATTATGTCATATGTCTATGCAGATTATGTCAGACTCATCTACTCGCTCTCGTACCCTTCTGTGACGATGTTTCGAGATTCTGACGGAGCCGGCAGATTTCGGTGTCTTGTCTGTCTCAGACTTGCTCGTAGGTGAGCGTGGTTCAAAGAGACTTCCTGTCATGTGAAAGGCTCTAAGTTTTTGACCGCAATTTCCTATCGATGAATAACAGGATGGAATGAATCTTTCCGTGCACAATTCCGCAGTTGCATGTGTGCCTTTCGAGAATTTTCGCTCGAACAACACCTGAAGCATTCCAGCCAGAATGTCCTTCTGCCCAAAGGAAGAAAGAAGTATCTGGTGTGTCTGGGCTATTCAAACTAAGATAAATTAAGTTCAACCATTCAAATTTAAAGAGCACCTGAAACACATTTCAGTCAATCATGCAAAACCCAAGGCAGCTCCAGAAACAACCGGCTGTTTACTCAAACATACTCAAACAGTGTTCTCATCAGCCATCTGGACATTCAGCTGAGTGAAAAACCGACGTCTGACTTCCAGGATCACAAGTGCTGCAAGTGCTGTTCTGACTTGTCCTCTCGAAAATGACTATCAAAGGGTGCGGTTGACCATGGTAAGCACACACCATCTGTTTCTGTTTCATCTCAGCGAATCAACTGAGAAACCATTGGTGTCTGATGTCAATTTATGTCATTGTTTTGAGTATAATGATGTATAATGATGTACTAGTATAATGTATATCATGCAATCATCCAAGTACTTGGTGCCAAAAGGATTCACCGCAAAACTCCTTGAGAAACCTCCAAGGCTATCACTATGACCTCCATCACCGAAGAAGCCTTCCGAAAGATCAGGCCGATGCTGGCCGTTGAACATTCCGAGGAGAAATGGTATGACATGTTTGAAACGTTCCTTCATTTCCAACCTCTCACCAACGTTCCGACTTGTCATCAGCTTTCCAAACTCGTGCTTCATGGAATCAGCATAAATTTCATGAGACCCAAATGCCTTTGAGAAAAAAACCAGACCGCTGCCTAAATCCCTCGTCGCAGCTCTGCTCCGGCTTTGCTGAAACATCTCGGGAATTGCAGGCAAGAATCAATGGGATAGTAACAATTCGAAAATGTTCTAATAAACCTGCGATGTACGGTATTTGCCCAGGAGATCATGGCTCATCCTAGAAGGCCCAGTACTGGTGAGAACATTGGAGGACAAGGTATGTCAGGAGTTTGGATTTGGAGGTGAAGAGGGCAGGATATGATTGCTGTAGAGTCCAAAACATAAACATGACTTTGGATTTTTGATGATGGGGGAAAGGTTCAAGTGGTTGGGGCTCACAATACTTATGAGTGGACTTCTTCACATGAAAAAATGCATCACTCGGAAACTTGTTGGAACATACCTAACGGGGATTAGGGCACTTCTTGTTGCATCGACCACTCCCGAAAGCGACGCGGCTCATGCTTGCCCACAAAAGTCTTAAATCTGTTCAAGAGAGACTTGTTGTCCCTTCTCTTCCTGGGTTTGATCAAAAGAAAAGATAGTAACAATGGGCTACACTGCTACACATGAATTATATCATACTATAATCAATTGAAGCTTTATATATATATATATTTATACAATATATACATCCATTCATACATACATGTACATGTGCATATGTACAATTAGTGACACCCTGCATAGTGCACAGTATCATCGGCAAAAAGAACACCCCCGCCCCATGGGCATCCCCACTGGACTTCGGCCTGGCAGAGTCAATGTTCATTGGGAGGCCACCCCCAACAGTTAGGTACGTTGACTAGCAAAAAAAAAATGAAAAAAACATGAACCACGAGATGTCCCGTGTAGTGCGACTTTGCTCTGGGCGCCTGCTGCTCTTGGCAAATCGCCACCAAAAGCCTGCAGCATCAGAATGTGAGGTCAGAAATTGGCGGTTTGTGTCCCCAAGATTGGGGGGATATTACAAACCAACATTGTATCAGAGTATGCACTTCAAAAATCAACTACAGTATCAACAGCTCTTGTGAAAAACTATCAACAATATTTGGGTAAAGTTGGGAAATATCATAAATCAACTATCACAACTATCAAGTGGATTCAACTGGTCGATTTTCAGCTTACCCAACTTGTGGAACAACTGTTGGTCAGCTTCAAGAGGCTGAACGAAGTGCTAGAACGAAGAGTCCGCAGGAAGGGAATACTTCACAAGGATCTGCAGAACTGACATAATTTGGAACTATAAACATACTAAACTATATATGCGATCTCCGCATCTCCGCCTCTTTGTCATTGTACTGGGATCGCGGCCTCAAAGGCCTCGGCGGTTTTTTCCGGATCTGCTGAATGAAAATGAGGTATATACCGTATACGTTTATATGGCCACTTTTAGTCCTTCCCCTCCCATCCTGCAAAAAGATGCAGAAAGGTCAGAGCAGCAGACCTTTCCTGTCCTCTGCAAGCAACATGCGCAACAAAAATCAAAGGATATCAAAGGAAAAACCAATAAAAAACAGATTCTCTGAGTAAGACCGTAAGACCATCCCAATTTCCGCTCAAGCCATGCGCCTTGGCTCCAACCTGCCATCCTGATCCAAATGCGTTGGCTCCAGCTGAGGAGTCGGCAGCCTTGCTAAGGCTGTGGAACCTGAAAAGCTGCTACGCCGCCTCCAGAGGCTGGAAAGGTTGGCTCGAACCCATGATGGGCCCACAGCTATATGGGGGGTTCCATAAACGGGGATGGTTTTGATGGAAAATCCGGATCGAAAATGGATGATTTGGGGTACCCCCATTTCAGGACACCTTCATATGTTCCAACCATCTCCAACCCAAATCTCAACTCATCAGAAAAACCATCATCATGAGTTAAGGGTAGTGCCAACCCCGGTGCTATCTGGTAAGGCCAATCAAATAAAGGCACCTGGCACGTCTTGTTTCCAAAAGTACACCCAGTCCAACACATTGGTATACATAACTCTAGACCAAGGAGACTCACGACGTCCGTGGCATGACACGGACCACATACGCACTATCGATATCTGTCGACTCAGTAATCACAAGTGGCAAATGCCCAAACAATCATTGACCCAGCAGAATTGGAGATGGGTCAGATTTGGGATGCCGAAGGGACCACCAAAATGGTGCTTGAATTTAAGTGAGGAATGAATATATATATATATGTATATAATATATACATGATAATATAAATATATATTGTAGTATAACAAATATAGCTTATTATAATTCAGGCACTACTGACTGTATTCTGTCAAACTTTGATCAATCCAATGATGGCCTCAAGGTCGACATGATCCAATGGCAGGGTCTGCACTTTGCGACCCCGCAAAATCTTAGGACAAAGCTTCACTTGAAAGAGGTTGGGTTGGACACGTAGCATCTGCTGCATGTTTGAGGCTGTTTGCAGTGTCATTGGACCCTTGGCTGGACCAAAGCTCTGAAATTGCAGATGCTTGCTAAATGAGATACTGGGCACGCGTTCATCCTAAAGCTTCTCCTGTTAGAACCAGCAACACAATGGGGCATGGTGGAGCACGGTTTGCTCACACAGTGCATTGTCCCTTGCCCAGTCAGCAACTACACCCCCGAACAACTCATATAGCTCATGCTTTCGTCTGTCTCCAATGGCAAGTTCATGGGACAGCATCAAATCTTTGTGCGCTGTTTTCATCCTGGACTCTTTGCACATCGAGTTTGGCGATTTTCACCACAGCTGAATTGTCGACCGTAAAAGATTGAAGCGTTTGATTTCAGTGACAAGCTGTGTGTGCGTGGTCGTTCTTTTCTCATGTCACTTTAAACTGAGCAACCCTATAGAGTGGTCTTTATCAATTCAGACGCCGAATGTTGTCGGAGGCTGAATGGTCTTCCATGTCTTCCATTCGTCAATTGCCCTTCCATTTGGAAGAACCGTTGACCCAACGATGGATCGCAGGCCCCGGGTTGCGGTCAGCACGCTAAAACCAATCAAAGGAGGCCTGCAGCTCGACGACGCTGAGACTTTCAACGTTTTCGCTCTCAAGGAGTCGGCCCATCCAATGCCCTGTGCGGAATGCAGTGACGGGAAGCAGAAAAATGGTTTGTTTTGGACGGAAGGCACATTCTCGTGACAGTTGACATATTTTGACATGACATGGGTGTCAAAATTATTGGTAGACCCAGAAATCCATCTCAAACTCACTGAATTGTAACTCTTATCTTTCTTGGTTGGTCTCCAATGTGGACAAGCGCGGGCGTAAGGCTTGGGTAACTCTTCCCCAACACCTGCGAATCCGCTGGCCTGACCACTCTTCGATGTCAAGGAAGGGGATCTCCGTTTTCCCAAGCAAGGAGTCTTGGAACCAACCTTCCCGGAAGACGCTGACCTAGGTTTGAAAAGGACAAGAAACATGACGGATGTTCGTGCCAGAAGTTGAAGGATGTTGAAGGCATCAAGGCACGCGTAACAAGAGAATTTTCTGCTGCTGCTTGTGTCCAGCATGATGTCTTGATGCCACCGTCAATAATGATCCGTTTTCCGATTCTCCTAGCGAGCTTAGACTTGTGGAACTGCAGAATACCTATCTATATCTATCTATGTACATCGGTCGTTAACAACACCAACTGTTTGAGTCATGCAAACAATGAAAGCCGATGCACGCAACTCTGTGCATTCAGCTAGGTGCTTGTCACTGTCAGATTATCAGCTCCAAGCGGCTGCCAAAGAGGTGTCAACTCGATGTATTGGGAAGTCGTAGTTGGCATCCCACTGGCAATTTTGCCCTGGGACCCTCTTTGTCTCAAAGGTCTGATCACCAACACTCCTGGGACGCCAGACCCCGACACTCTCTCAGCTCTTGGGCACAAATCTGACATCAGTGGACTGTCAAAATGCCAACTATGCCAAGCTTCAAGACTGCGTAGTGATGGCCAGCAAAGAGCAGCCTTGGTGATGACAAGTCGCAAAGCTAGCAGATTTAGTTAATTGAGTGAACCCTGGTGAACCCTTGGCACGTGCTCAAGGCTCCAAAGGCATTCATAGCAGCAAAAAAGGGCGGGGCTCAGGGGCCGGAAGGTCTCTTGCTCGCAAGCGAACACTCAAGCGACCGATCACCGAGGTCTCCTCAGCATCCTCCTCCAATGGGTTTCAGCATCAATGGATCTATAACTGCCCATGACCAAGCGATGATAGAAATGTAGGATGAATATAGATATGTGATACGAACTAGCATATGATGATCATATATGTATGTATATATGTGTATATGTATATATATATATATATACATAATCATGTGTATATATATATATATATGTTAGTAGTAATATCTGACCATACTGATCATATCTGATTGCACATGGTAGTAATTATATAAGATATATGATTATACGTGGCAGTATATGATAATAAATGATACGATAGTCATCCTGGAGAAGCTAGCAAGTCCCCAAGAGTGACTTCTGGGATCTTGTTGTTCTTGTCCCATTCAGGATGGTCCAACACATCGAGACATAAGGCTGTAATGCTGATGATATCATGACCAATGATACTATATGCCATCTGTTGCCATCTGTTGCCACGGAATGCTTCCAGTCGATGCTTCTGTGTTCCCGGCAGACCTCGCCTTTTTTCCAAGGATGCTCTTGGAACTACCACAGCTGGTAAAGAGACTCACGATGGGCGCGTCTGAACGGCTCACCATCCTTGGATCAACAGCTGGCATGCTGGCATGGAAAATGGGATGCGAGGGACACTGAAAACTGGATCTGGGTCTGTCTGAAAATGGGGCAGACCTCAGTACATGGCAATCTTAATGGGAGAAATGATAATAAACCATTGGATTTTGAGGTATCCTAGTTTCAGACAAAACCATGTGTTCATGTAGCCGACATGTAGGGATTCTTTGGCCCCCAAATGATAGACATGTCGCTCCCACCGGATCCAAGCACCCTGATCTTTGTCCATCTGCTAAACTCCCTGGATTCCATCAGGATCAATGCCCAGTCTTGCACATGGATCACATGGCATATTGGAGGATCCAAGAACAAACTATAATGCTGAAAAGATCTGAAAAGGTTTGTTGGAATCTCTCTAGCTGCAGCCAAAATTCTGAGATTGGTTGTGCTTTGCCTCAAATGCAGACCTCACTTGGATGATCTCAGGATTGCCAACACGGGGAAGGTTGGATTCAAAGGTTGGAGTGCCACACAGGAAAGCCTGACATATGGTCATAGGTTCACAATAGGTTCACACTAATTACAGATTGTGTCTCAAAAAATGTAGTTTCCCCACCCCTTTGTTTCCCCTGACAGGAGAGATTTCTTCAACGGATTTGGGACTTCCACATTGCTGGACATGAACGCGTGTTCGAAGAGTGTGGGCTGGTTGAATATGTTCCCTTGGATGTGTCGTCAATAGCAACTTCGCCACAAAGGAGCCTGAGATGACCCTGCATTGCATTGAGCCTTTCTTGGAAAAGTTTATTTGCGGAGCACAGAGGCTCTTTGTCACATGCTTTGATCAATGGGTGGGGCAAGCAGCCATTGAAACTGTGCCATGCGGGTCACGGTCTTTGTGTGATGCTCACACTTCATGAAATCAAATGCAATGAGAATTAATGCTGTGGGGCAGTGTATCCTGAGTCGCTGATGAAAAAAAAAACAAATCGCAAATGTGCAGAGTCAAAGACAACCTCTTCAGCTTCAGGACTGCAAACTTGCGATGATCGTCCACTTTTTCAACCCCTTGGAATCCCTTGGATATTGCATAGGAAATTCGTATATCATCTGTACTACGAGTCTGGTCGAAGTTTGGGTCTGCAATGCTGTGCCAAGGTACCGCTTGGCCTCCAGCATTTGATCCAAGCGTTGTTTCTGCAGCTCGACCCGCCGCATCTTCTCCTCTTCTTCTCTCTCCAGCAACTCCTTGGACGCCACAATGCAAGTAGCCACAACTCATTACCATCGGTTTTGTCCACAATCCCCGGTACAATCCCCGTTGAAACCAGTGAAACTGTCTGTGTATTGTAACCGCCTATAGCTTAACCATCAACCACCAGTGCTCTACTGGCGTGGCTTTGGACAAATGCAGCTACATCTGTACATAGCTAAACCTGGCTAGAGCTGAGTACAACCAAGTTGCCATCTGCGCTCGACGCTCCTCCTCCTGCTTCTGCCTGCGGGCCTCTTCCTGCGCTCAGCTTCAAGGTCATGACTCGAATGGCTTCATCGTGCTTCGTCTCAATGCAAAATGTGGGGTTTCTTTTCTGGAAGAACATACGGGTGACTGTCTTTGCATTGTACAGGAATAGAAGCATGATCTGGAACGACGGTAGTTGAAGTAGGCTGTGACTGTGATCTCGACTCTGATTTTTCTACATGATAAATGATCTTCGTCCACAAAAGCGACTCTCTGCTATTCTCAGCTGATCAATTGCAATGTTGCATTCGCCAACCTGCTTGAGTTCTTCCTCTTCGCGTCTTGTGCGCTGATGGACCGACTCTGTCTGGCGTGTGTAGGAAGTCATCAACTTTCGATGACAAACTTCGAGGAATTTGAAGGTCTTCTCTGCCTGTCCGGAAGGAACGGGAGGAGCATTTGTAAAACACATTTCATACATTATATATACCTGAACATACCTGAACAATCCCAGCCATCCACATCGTTCAAAGACGGAACCCAAAGGCACAGCTAATTCCGCCTCCGGGTGTCCATTCTTGTCAGGATGAAACAGCAAGCGCTGTCTGTTGAGTTTTCCTTTCAATCTCTGCAGAAGTGGATCAGTGGGATCCATCGATCTGCGACTTGCAGGGGGGTCCAAATCGAAGAAACCCCACATCTCATCCAGGTCGATCCTCAGCGAGACGTCTCAAGGGTATAAGAATATCTAGGAAATTTGATGAAATTTGAAAACATATCATCAATGATGACAACAAACAAATGCAAGTGATTTTAGAATCCAAGAAGACCCCCAAGAATTGAGGGTTCTTTGTCCCCCTGCACAAATTCATCACAATGTTCAAGGCAAGATCGAAGAGCAACCGACCAACTGTTCATTTCCAGTACGAACACTCACCTATAGAAAAACTATCGATAAAAAAACACTAGTACACATAACTCTTGAGAACATGTGAGTGGCGGACAAAATTATATACTACTCGCAATTGACATGGCCAAAGTGGGTGGTCCCCTATCGGTAGTGAAGGTTTTGCAATTCACAAACAGGGTATCGGTAAGTGGGTGGTCCCCTATCGGTAGTGAAGGTTTCAATCAAATTTCAACATCCCATGTCCACTCCTTACTACTTTAGTCAGCCATCAAGCCATGTTTCTCCCTAAATTTTGAATTCCAAGGTTCGGCTCCACTCTGTCCACATAAGACCGCAGCGCGAGGATCTTGTCCACGGCCTGGGGGCCAGGGTCATAGTAGCCATTTGATGGTGCCAGAGGTACCAAGAACCACAATCTGGGGAGGGGGTCGATCAGTCCCAACCAGGCCATACATGGCCATGCTATATCTATTTTACCAACAGTAACCATAAACTCAGCAAATGGCAGATTGCCGAGAGTTCATTGGAGTTATACGCTCATGTAAACACATTTGGGGATAGTTAGCGGCCATCATTGTTAGAATTGAATCGCATGCCAGTTGCTGGCTGCTGGCTTCTGTCATGCAGCAGAAAGGCCGAGCCAGGACAGCCGCTCCAAGACTCAAGGGCGTGGAGTAACAATTTGTGCATTCCCTTTGATCAGCGGATTCAGGCTCGAAAAAAATGTACCAAAACACCCTACAGTAGTTGCCATGCTTTGTATTCAAGACTACAACACCAACCATTTGGGGGGCCAGATAGTTTTGAGATGTTTTGAGCCACAGCCATTTTTGAGGGCTTCAGCAGCTCATGGGAGGCACCAAGAACATCCAAATCAAAGACCCAGTTGCACCTTGGCCGCCTGTTCTTCGCTCATTCTGGTGCCCACCAGCTGCCGTGCTTGACTCCTGCGAAGGAATACAGTACTCAATAGACATGCTGGACTGAAGGCCACGGCTGGTCAGGAGGACAAAGCCGGAAATATCACTAGGAGTTGTGGGACAAACTGAGCCTTCGTGGCAAGGGGGGCTTGTGCATACTTGCGAATTCTCTCTTTGCGAGCGTTCTGAGGAATGACCACCCTTCACTTCGCAGGACTCCGGTAGGTTAAAGCAACCTATTGAATCCAGCGTGTATCACACACCTTCCAAAAACATTTTAGCATGAGACGCATTACTTCCAGCCCATCCCAGCCCTACCTGGGGCTCAAGGGCTTCGGTTTCGGCACTTCTTTGGCCGGCTTTGGCCTCGTCTGCTTCGGTTCCGCGGAGCCACCGGAGCCAGCGGAGCCACGGGAGCCACCTGAGCCACCTGAGGCCGCGGAAGCTGCCGCTGCCGGGGGCGCTTCCCGTGGCGCTTTGGGCGCACCTGCCACTGAAGAGTTGGAGACAAAGCGTACCATGTTTGGGGTAATATCATTGTTTCATCGTCTTTATCATCTTTATCTGGGCCCTAGGGGAACATCTGTCTTTCAAATGTCTGGTAGCTAAGAGCGATTTTTCAACAGGCTAATGTTGGAGGCTCTGTCCCTGCGAGTCGGCAAAAACACAAACATACTAGTGGAGCATAATGTCGAAATATGGTACAGCTGACTTCAAACCTTCAAGATGCTGTCCAAAAAAGTCAGGTCATCCCCACCAAGCTTGTGCAGAAAAACGCAAAAGCACATGACACGTGGAGGCAAAACGCACGGCCTTGCTGCTCTTCCTCAAGCTTGCTCTTGCCAAAGAACAGCACGGGGAAGGAGCTGAGACTTCCAATCCTGAACACCGATGGAAGCGACGACTACATGACACTGCAAAATCAGTTGCTCCCTGATCATCAACTTCAACAGTTCGATAGCTGCATAAGGCTGCCACAGGAGCGCCACAAAGTAGGTTGACAGGTCCATACCTAGGCTTCATAGCGGTTCATTGGCAGCAAAACCAGGGCCAAGATCTTCACAATACCTGGTTTCTAGCTTGGCATAGCTCGGCCAAACGGACTCAATATGACTCAATAAGTTAAAATTTTAGTGTCCAAACTTCAGAAGCCTCACATTGCCCAGAATTTTCCGTGCCTTTCTCAAATATATTAGATGATAAACGCTAGAAATTCCCATCTTGCTGAAAGGATCAACTGAGACATGGATCCCACCGTGCAATCAGGTTGCCCCTTAAGTCGCTCCAAAGGTCCCATGCCTCATCTGGGAGTCCAAGACTTGCCAGGATACCTGGGAGGTCGTTCGGCTTTCGTTTGCAACGACTCCAGTAGGGACATGATGTCAGGTCCCTGAAATTGCTGTGCTGCAAGAGAAAATCTACAGGAAACATCAGAAAATCATGGTATTTACCAACCAAAGACATGGATCTCCTGTGAATTGGTCTCAACACCTGGCGACCTCTGATTCTGCCGTGCAACCCAGCAGTATCAGGACGATGAAAACCACTACCACTAGGGCGATCCGGTGTAGCCACTCAGTACAGCTTGACATCCTGCTGTGGCCAACAGGTCTTGCATCTCGCAGTTTATGAGTTTCAGGTGGTTGAGACTGCATTCATGTGCTGAGTCACAATCAGAAGTGATCTTCCCTACGGCACGTCTTTACAAAGGTTCCCTTTTTGTGTTTCCATGTTCCATCCCCATCTTATATCCCTGACCTTCTGGTTCCCTGTCCTTACAATGCCGCCACGTGCATGGCACAGGCATCAGGGTCGCAACAAACAAATAGTTTGTGAATTCAGAAGCTGGTTCTGCTGATCATTGAATTTCAAATCATGCGTGTTGCAACGAATTAAGATCATGAATCATGTGCAAAAAAAAACAACGAGGCTGAAGTCCGATGCTGAAGCCTGGTGTATGATGCATTAATTTGTTTTCTGCTCCTATTCATTATGTCAACTTATGTCTGTACTCTGGAATCTTCTCCCTCCGAGGTGACTCTTTCGTTTCATGTCCATTGCCAGAGTGCTCGGGCTGCAAAGCTTCAGAGGTGTGATCTCAGCTCTTCGCCAGAGGTGGTTATTTTACGACGACGATAGGGCGGAAACACCCCTCTGTGCGATTCGTTTACACGTTTGTTTCCCTTATTGGCTCATCTTGGGGAGAACATCTTCCGGCAGATAAAAACTTGGAATAGCACAGAAAGCGATCCATAAGAGCTGCGTCTTAACGTCTTGACTTAGCATTCCGAATAGACAAGGACACTTCAATATCTGTGGCAAGGCGTGGATCCAGAAAGTCGCCAAATCTCCTTGTCTTGTTTTTTGTCCACTTGGCGTTGACAAATCTGCCCACATCCACTGGAGCAGATATGCTGAGGACAAAAATGCTATCTGGTCGTCTTCATGTTAAGTTGTCAAGACCACAAGGAGATACAAGAAGTGACAAAAGTTGGTCAAGGCCTAATAAGAACTCTTTACTAGCTGGAAAAAAGGGTCCCATTCTGCCTCATAGTGGCTGCTCCATGAGAAGCCTGGTTTGCAAAGCAAATTAATCGTGAAACCAATGCACACGGCCAATCTTCAGGCAGAAATTCTGCTGCCCGAACAGTTCTGCTGGCACCGGGCCAAGGGCCTAGTGACTCACTGCTTTGTGACCCAGAAAGCAACTACAAATCGTACAATCTGCACGAAATGATGGGAGATTCAGCAATGCTTGAACAGATCTAATTCTTTTAGCCAATGTCCGACGTATCTTGTGAACATGAACAAATAGCAGATTAACATGCCATGGAACTATTGAATTCTCGATCTAGATGCACTTCAAGCACAAAAAACACTCCGACACCAAAGCCAATTGCGTTGCCAAGCAGGACAGAGCTTTTGATTTTCTAGGCACAATTCCTCTTGCAAAATGCAGTGTTCAGCTGTTGGTTGGTTCCTGGAGCAACAAAATGAAGCACACCATGTCCAATAAATTGTGGTTGCAGTCTGGTGTTGTGAATCCATTGACAGTGAATTATAGTGAATTATACGTAGTGATACGTAGCGTGCAACACTCAAAGCCCCTTGTAGCATTCCCCAACCGCCATCAGGACCACCTCAAGTGGGCCTCAAATATCACCGGAAGATTGACTGGAGCCAACGTCCTGGCGCGACGTGACGCTGCCCGTGGTCACGTGGCCGTGACGTGGTGCAGCCTGGGACATCCTGGGACCTGTTAAGCACCAAAAAAACAAATTTGCTGGGACAGTATGTGGATGTTAAATGATGTTCATCCATCTCAATCCACGTTGATCTTCCCAAAAAAGGTCACCTTGGTTTGACACATCCCTTGATCGGCCGTCTTGTATCTGAAAATGCAGATGAAACCTGCACCTGTGCAAGTTGCTCCTTTTCTTGGCTTCCAACGTTGTCAGTCTTTCCATCTGATTCAGCAAAGCTAGCGTCTGCTGGTGTGCACAGCCTTGCTCACAGGTTGAAATGACTTCGGCAACAGTCACCACATTGATGGCGTTCGATGCTCTCGCCGCTTCCAGCAAAGCAATTGCTTCTACCCAGCGTCCCAGAGCCTCCAAAAAGTTCAATTCTGGAACTGATCTTCAACAGTTTGGGAGTTACACCTCTTTGAACCTGCTCATGGAATGACAATAATCACCATTGGAAGACATGGAAAAAACCTGACACACAGAGATTTTGGCCCCACCTGACACGCTCGGATCGCCGTGTTGCAAGTAATCGGATCCTCGCTGGTTTGATCACAACTGCTTAGTGATGAACATTCTGGAGGGGAATTCATGGTCTTGGCATGTCTTGGCTTCAGAAAAAACAATGAAAGAAACCAATGTGGCTCTGTCTGAAAATGTGGTATACCGGTATACCCCCACAATGGTTATTCAATATCATGATTACCTATATAATGAATTTAAGGGTACACTAGTTTTCAAACATACTCACATTCAGCAATTGGGGGGGCCATTTTTTTTAGGAATTGTGTGTGTTTTTTTTTAGGATTTTTTTGTGTTTTTAGGTCTGTAGCTGCTTTGGTTTGTGGCTTCTTGGCTTTTGTGGCTTTCGTGGCTTCTTGGTGTTCTATGGCTTTCTTGGCTTCTGTGGCTTTTGTGGCTTCTTGGTAGTGTATAGCTTG
>BGPT01000636.1:217954-293413 GCA_003297045.1 Symbiodinium sp. clade C Y103 | reverse complement strand
AGGGGCTTTGCTTGAACTCATACTGTTTTACATTGATGGGTTCTATTTTAGGTACTTCCAGCTTTGGCATAATATAAGTTATTTAGAAAATAAAATATATTATTATTTATTGAAATGGAAACTTTAGGAACAGGAACAGAGAGGTAGGCATTTCAATCCGCATAAGCCGTTAATTAGTCCATTGGAGAAGTCCTTTTTANAACTGATAAATAAATAAATATCTAAATAAATAATATATAGAATTATGAGTAATGTAGATGAACTGACTGCGTCAATAAACAAACTTGCTAAGCAAGTGAAACTGATTTTAACTAAAATTGAAGACCTTGATAAGAAGATGGAAGNACTGACAGTCTTGTTCGTCCTTTTGAGAAGCAATAGAAGTAATGCGTCAAGTTGAAGAATTAGTTTTTATGCACGATGCACAGTTTCTTTTGGACCCCTTAATTTCCCCTGATAAACATAATCAGGTTGATTATGTTTATTCGGTTCTTCAATCCATTATCTCATTAATGATATAAACAAAATGCCACCAAAAAGGAAANAATTTCCCCTGATAAACATAATCAGGTTGATTATGTTTATTCGGTTCTTCAATCCATTATCTCATTAATGATATAAACAAAATGCCACCAAAAAGGAAAGGTAGTAAAATGAAACAACAACCTATCCCCGAAGACTTTGAACTGTCGGATGATGAACCAACAACAGTTAAACTAAATGAAGAAAGTAGATTATCAAGTAAGTTTATTACCTTTGATTGTCCTAATTGTTTTACTAAATTACAATTACAAAATGAAATAGAAATCAATCCAAAGGGGATAAAATGTAAATGTTCGCCCTGCAGTTTCAAACTTAGTAGAAATGATAAAACAATGAATGTGAGTAGAGATGACAACGGTGATATTAAATTGGATAGTCAAGACCATAGTATTAGTNAACAATGAATGTGAGTAGAGATGACAACGGTGATATTAAATTGGATAGTCAAGACCATAGTATTAGTTTTTCTTTCAACCGCCAAATCACACCAGAAGACAAGAAAGTAGAAAGCACTAACAAGATGATAAGTGATGTAATGGCAACAACCCCCAAGAAAGATAGGAAACACATAGCAATAAATGATATGGACTGAAATGATTTAAAGAGTAGTTTCAACGCACTTGAAACTGATAAATAAATAAATATCTAAATAAATAATATATAGAATTATGAGTAATGTAGATGAACTGACTGCGTCAATAAACAAACTTGCTAAGCAAGTGANNAAATTCTGAAGATGATAAGGAAAGGATGGATAAACTTTTTGAAAAGAAGCAAGTAGGCAGACCGGTAGGAACTTACGAAAACAAACAAGAGCAATACCTCAAGATGTTAAACGAAGGGAAAATCAAACAGCCAAAAAAACAAACATTGGAGTATTACAACATCCAATATGACGATGAAAAGAAGGTTTATGAAATATTTTAATTTCTAAATAATTCTAATAATGATAAAAAAGAGTTGCCGAAAGTCTGGGGTATAGCGTTGTTTCATTGGATTTGAAAGATGCTAAGATTATGACAGATATTTTAGAATGGGATTATACAAAGTTAAAACCAGATGAAATACAAGTAATATGGGCGTCGCCACCTTGCACAGAATACAGCATAGCAAAACAGCAGGGGGTAAGAAAGATAGATGATGCAAATAAAATTGTTAAAAAAAACTTTGGAAATCATTGATTATTTCAAACCGCGATATTTTTTCATTGAAAATCCTCAGACAGGCTTATTGAAACAACAAGATTTTATGCAAGGGATAGACTTTTACGACATAGACTATTGCAAATATGGCTTTAAATACAGAAAACGGACGCGCATTTGGACTAATTGCAAAACTTGGAAACCTCAACCGTTATGTAAAAGAGACTGTGGTAATATAAAATGGGGCAGACATATGGAAAGGGCGCAACGAGGACCGGGCAAAAACCACAAATATCTTTATCATCATCATCTTCATCAAACCCTGTTTCATTTGGAACCCCTCCCCTCATCATCATCAAGAACTGTGGAGGATAAACACGGGATTAGTACTTGTGATGGTTTTAGCGGGGGTATGTTTAGGAGTAGGAGTAGGAGAAGACATAGGTTAGGGTAGAAGTGGAGTAGGGTAGGATTTAGGGTAGGATAGGAGTAGGAGGGTTTGTAAGAGGGTTTCCAGCATCCAGCCAGGGTCCCAGGGTTTAGGGTTGCTTGGCCGTCCGCGCAGCGGCCATAGGAAGCTTTCACTTTTGGGGTCTTTTTTTTCTTCACCGCCTTCAAGATTGATAAGGCGAGGTTGGGAGAGTGGAGCAGGGACAGAGTTGCCCAGTGGTCTTCAGAACTTGACGTTTTGCAGAGTGAGTGCTTCAACCAGAGCTTGGAAGCAAGTGAAGTTGGCAATTTCATTTTTTTAGTGCTCAAGCTTTTCACAATTCGCTCTTTTGACTTTTTTCCGGTTTGCTTCGGTATGGCTCTTCTTTTCGTGAAGAGGGGAGAGAATGAGGTGAAGCCGGTGGCGGTGCAGAGTGGCTCAGTCATTCACAGCGAACGCTTTTTGCAGGAAGCCCCAAGGGCCAGTGCAGAGAGCATCACTCAGACGATGATGAAAATGCAGAACAAGGACATTGAAAGAACGCTTTACTCGCTGAGCTTCAGATTTAAAGGCAGACCCAACAAGAAGGAGATGATTGAGCTCCTGATTAAAAACCTTGACAGGTTGGAAGCACAAGCATCTACAAGACCCGCTCCTTCAGACAATGCCAGTTCAGCGCGTGCCGTTGCTGAGCAGGCGCAGACTTTCTATGTTTTGGTCCAGGACCAAAACGAACGAGATGTGGATGAACTGCTGGCAATGCCTGCTGGCACCACACTGGGGGGGCTTGCCAGTCGCTTTGGTGGGAGTGATGCCCACTTTGTCCTGAAACTTGACCTTGGTGAGGAGAGTGAAGAAGAGAGTGCGGAAGCGTCTTCAGATGTTGCAGGTGGCAATCCATTCCTGGCCACCGGCAGTGATACTGAGGATGTGGAGAGCATCACAGACTACGTGGAGCGTCTTGCAGTGCAGGAGGAGGAAGAGACCTTGAAAGATGACGAGGGCATTTGTATCACCGTCCAAGAGTGCAGAGAGAGCAAGGTCCTATGCAATCTTGGCATCCCTCACCCTGCCCGAACATCGGTTGAGGAGTTGAAAGAACATATCTGCTCAGCAATCTCGTGGAAGGCATCGGCAGAAATGAAGCCAGAGATGTTCAAACTCGTGTGCAACGGAAAGGCAATGGAAGACGAGCATCAAGTGAGCGACTATGTTTCTCCTGGCCGTGATGGCCTGACCGTTTTCCTGGTGCTTGTGATGAAGGGAGGTGGCAAACCCAAGCCAGTCAAAAAGAACAGGATGGACAAGACCAGCCGTCGCGACAAGATTGCTGAAACTGTTGCTTTTTGCAGACAGCACGACATCGCCAAGACACCGCCTTTTGTGGAGGCCAATGCTACTATGTCCAATTTCTGGACAGCGTGCGAGACTGATGCAGTCAAGGGATTTGATGACATCCTTGAGAAGTTGAACCAGGCACAGGTTGAGAAGTGTGCCGAAGCCATCTCATCCAAGAGCGGAGGGAGCAACACCTTCAAGCTGGACAAGTTGAGTGAGCACCTGTTCGGCTTTTGCCTTCACACGGTGAAGGATGTACTGGACGTTTCCAGTGGCTATATGGAGACCGCCAGCCTGACTGTGAATGAGGCCTTTGAGTGCGCGTGCAAGCAAAACGAAAGCTTTGATATGGTTTCGTTGCGCAAGTTGGTTGAGCAAAAGCTCAACAAAAAGAAAGGGCAGGCCGAAGGGTATGCCCTTGCAATCGCAGAGGTGGCAAGGGCTCAGGCCGATGCACCGCCAGCAGATGCACCAATGCCCTAAATAACCGTTTTTCAGCAAGTGAAAATCCAATTTTCAGCAGTGAAAATCCAATTTTCAGCAGTGAAAATCCAATTTTCAGCAGTGAAAATCCAATTTTCAGCAGTGAAAATCCATTTTTCAGAAGGGCAGTGGGAAATTCAGCTGATTTGCAGACATTGCACCTATTTGCCTTGTGCAGTGGCATTTAGACGGCAAGACACCTGCAATCCAGACGCAAAAAAAAAAGTTGCAAGTCTCAACACTTTTTTTTGAAAAAAAGAAGTTGCAACACTTGACACTTTTTTTGGTAGTTTTTGTTTTTAACATTTTTTTTTGAAATCCACCACCCGCTCCTGGCAGGTAGATGCACTATGGCACTGGATGCTCAGAAGGGTCGGCCTCTGGGAGCTTTTTCCCCTAAAAATAATATATATGTTTAAAGGAATATTGGTATTATATGTATTGGATGATGATGAGTGATGGTTAGTTGGCTGTTATGGTTTTTGTTTGTGGTTGATGTTGATGATTGTGTTGTATGTTTTGTTGGGGGGCTGTTATGGTTTTTATGGATGATTTTGTTGTGTGTTGAATGAATTTGTTGTGGTTAATGTTGATGATTTTTGGTTGGATGATGGATGGAGGGGGGGTGGAGGATAAACACGGGTTTAGTTCAATCTAACTAATATATATATATATATCACTATCATTATTATCATCATTATGTTGCGTATACATATATTCTATACATGTACATGTATCTATACAGCCAACACATGAACCGAGGGGGCCAAGGGATGCGCCTCCTCTTCGCTGGGTTTCCCGTCTCGGACCTGGCCATGAATCGAAAGGTTACGTCACTACCCACCGACTCGTTGCTGTGACTCTGCTATTGGATGTTATTGGTAATGATTGGTATTGTTACCGTTCTAGACAGTTATAGATGGTTATGGTTCTTGTTGTTATACCCTCTGGAAATATCGGCAATCAAACGTGGCAATTGGAAATCCCCGAACTATATAAATGGAGGTTTCAATGGGACATGTATCTATAAATGGTGGAATTTCCATTGCCATGTTTGATTACCAAATGGTATATATTTTTTGATGATGATGATGATGACGATGATGATGATGATGATGATGATGATGATGATGCTGGTGGAGGTGGACAACCCCACCATCAACGACACCAACAATGCCTCAAAGCGCAGCTTGGGGCCAGTCTTTGCAAAGCCATGTGCCTCGGCCGGCGCTGGAAGTTCGGTCCATTTCGGTCGCTCCGAATCCCTCCGGCAGTTTTACACATCTATGAAATGCTATGGAAATTGGCCCATCGATAGATTATCTACCCAATGAGAAAACAATGATTTTACTGTACATGAATTTATATTATACAGCTAAGTTCAACTGCCAGAGGGTAACTGAATACGAACAAACAGTACACAAGATCCCGCGGTTCAAGATGGCGAACAAAATTGACACTGATGCCAGCCAGTGAGGTTACGTTTATTCACCTGGCAATATCCCAAGACTACCTGGACCTGGATATATCCAGTTTTCAAAAGTGCTTCCAACTTCCCACCATATACTCAGATAAAATCAGAAATACTCAAATGTACACAATTTTATATCATCTAAGGATGACTGCAAGAACCTACCCCAGTACCCCCGGACCTACCCGAATTGTCCGCCATCCGAAATCACCCGCACCTGCACCCGTTCCACGAAGCTGCTGCCGTGCAGTGCCACAGCAGGTGTCAGGACACCACAGGCGTTGGGCGACAGTGCCTGCAGATTTAAGCAACTACAGTATCATGGCGATAAATGGTGATTTAACTAGCCAGCAATAGGACCATATAAGATGAAAGTTCATATCAATGGCCATTTCAGGAAACGATTTAGTGGAGGTAAATACCATCTTTTAAAGGTTTATGTAAGGGCTATGTAAAGGGGATAGACCAACAAGTTTGATGGCTCTATATGGGTCAGTACTTTCAGTTTAGGCACCTGAAATGTCCATTGATGGTCAAAAGATGTGATGAATGTGGTGTGGTCATCCTTCCCATAGTTTCAAACATACTGGATACATAAATATCTAGATATATCATGATATATCTAGTAATGAATTGATGACAATGGCCGAATATGGATAGTTCGCCTATATTTTGACAGCGGCACATATTTTGACAGACAAGTTCATGAGATATCTCGGGGCGATGATTTGTTATAGCATCAGTTTTTGGTTTATTATAAAATCATTTATCTTGGCCCCAATTTCTATGGTTGATGAAGGGTGAATCTGTACGTACAGTGCATATATTATGTGTGCACAACTTGATGTATAACCAACAATTTAATAGGGGTACAACATTTAATATATCTAGAGGATTTACATGGATTGACTATACTTTAACTATACCAACACTTTCTATGGCAATTGGATATACATGGATATATGGATATATATATATATATGTATATATATATATATATTATAGATACTGTATGCATCACAACAAAACAATAAAATATACGACATGGTAAAACATGGTGATAGTGATGCTTGAAACGTCGCAACATCAGTTTTTTTTGGCAGCCAGCTCCGAAAAGTGAACTCGCAAATCTCAATAATCTTGTTATTTCAGTATTATGACAATAGTTTGTTGCATTGTATAGTATTGTTGTTGTAGCCACGAAAAACATTGGACAGTGATGACTATTAGTATGACTGGCCTTGAAATAGGTGTCTATTTTCACTATCATGTTATGATGGCGCGGCTCTAATTGTATCCCAGTCGAAACAGCAATTTGGATTGCATAGTAGTGCAAAACTATCGGATAAGTTTTGGTACTAAGGATTATTAATGGATAAACCCAATTGGATAAACCCATATTGTAAACCCAATATTCTTAAGATATCACTAATATCCCGTCTAAACATATCAAATTAATATCCATATTGCTACTAAGGAGAACAAGATGGCATGGAACTCTCAGTATTTTTCCCAATATCAGCCATTACATGCCACTACCCTGCTGCAAATTAACAGAGATGTGGAGAACCCATGGTTTCCACTTCGGAACATGATCGACAAATGGCATACTTTTCTTCGTTTGCCTCAGGCTGCATCCCATTCACATCCCATCTAATCACCTTTTTGAATGGTTAAAGCACCATTTTCCATAGTATCCCCATAGATTGGTGAGTTTCCCCGTGCCCATTGGCGCGGGAAAGTTGGGACCTCCTTCTCTTCCAGCAGCACCAAGGCAACCATGGCGCAGGTGATGGCGGTTGCCTCCATGGCAGTGGTTTCCATAAGCACCGAAGGTTGTCCCAGTGGTTATTGGTGGTCATTCATGATTATTAATCGATGAAATCAATGCAAATATGGTGTGTAATGTTGGTTTTTTTATATGGCTATTGATCAATGATGGTTCTTGATGATTATTGCTGATTCTTAGGGGGTGCATGTGGTCATGTGGTAAACCATGATAAACGAAATGCCCAAAACCATCCCATTGACCATCCAAAACTGGGGGTCCTTCTTAATCATCCCAATTTAACATAGCTATTGAAAATGGTCCATTTATAGTTGATTTACCTACTAAAAATGGTGATTTTCCATAGTTTTGTTAGTTTACCAGAGGGTAGCCAATTTCATAAACCCCTACTGGGGATGGTGACTATGACATTGGGTTTGCCTCATTACTAGCTGTTCTACCTATCAAAAAAAGCATAAAATGTGCTAACTATCCAAAAGTGAAAAAGAACTTACTGTTCTATCTCAAAGTTTATGAACTAACTCTTCCAACTATCCAACAGTTTAAATTTGAGAAGGTTGTTTTTGCTGTCTTGTAGTAACACCGACAAGTAACCATAATAGGTGATAAATCGCCTCACTCAATGACCCAAGAACCAACTGACTGACTTGCTCACTGACTGACTATATATACCAAAATTAATTCACTCACCAACCAACAAAGTAATCAACACACAACCAACCAACCAACCAACCAACCAACTAACCCAACCCAACCCAACCCAACCCAACCCAACCCAACCCAACCCAACCCAACCCAACCCAACCCAACCAACCAAACCAACCAAACCAACCAAACCAACCAAACCAACCAAAGCAAACAACGAACCAACCAACCAACCAACAAACAAACAAACAAATACATAAACCAACACACACACACAAACACATAACACGCAAACACACAAACACACAAACAAACAAACAACATACAAACAAACAAATAAACAACAAAGAAACTAAGAAACAAAGAAACAAAGAAACACACAAACAAAGAAGCAACCAAACAAACAAAGAAAGAAACAAACAAACAATCGACACAGAAAAAGAACAAGACAAGACAAAAGAACACATACATTAACTGACGAACATTCACTAACAAACATTAGTAAAATATTGACTACCTAACTACGTTGCTACACAGCTGGTTTGTTGATCCCCTAAGTAAAGTGAAAGAAACAGCTCCAGTTGTTGAAACCGTGCGGAAACTCACAATCCAACCCGAACAACACACGAAATGTCCATGTTTTTGCAGCGGTAATTCATCCAGCTAAGCATCAAAACATGGGATTTCGAATGATTTTACATGTTTTGAGCATCTAAAATGGATTTCATATTTTGAACCAATGATTTGGATAATGGCTGGATAAATTCAGTGAAATCCCAATCAAAATCTGAATTGAACCCTCATTTAGCGTATTGTTTTTTTTCACGTTTAATCAGGCTTGTATACACCCATCCTGCAGTAGATAGAATATGAAATTTTCAAAAATCCCAACTTAATTGAAAATATGTTTGAGAATTCCATCTTCTACTCCAGGACGATGAACAAACACATCATACATCTATCATTCAGCCAACATCCCATGTATTTTCCCAAAGTGTCCCACATTCTCCTGAATTTTCCCACATATTCCCATATGTTCTGTTGAAATCACCACTTCAGACCCCTTCAACTCCCCCGTCATCCCCGTGTCCTCCCAGGTGTCGTTTCCCGCCTCATAGCCCTCGGGCCCGGTGAAGTGCACGTGGCCCCACTGGCCGTCCTCGGCCTCGGCTACCAGGTAGGTCTCCATAAAGCCCAGGGCGCGAGCCTTTCGTCCGGCGTTGGTTCATGGTATGGGGATATCATGGTGGTGATATTCCATATAATTATCATGGATATCATATTCAATGGGGATACATGGATATATCATGATATATATATATATAGATATATTCTGATATCATGATGGTTATATAGTGGTTTTATCACCGTTTTCTGGAATATGACATGACATAAAGGCATTTGATAGTTGATAATAGACTTGATATGTATATAGAATTATGTAGATATAATAGGAATATTATGGAAGATGTACAACTGACTAATCAATAGAGTTCAATAGAGTTCATATGTATCTGCTAGTCCAACTTAATAATAACTATAAATCATTTTTCATGACATATAAAGGATAACTAAATATAATCATCAACCATGTGTTTGGGAACCTCAATTCTTAGCTCCTTGGCTTACCATATTCTTTTCGCGGGGGTAGATATCCATAGCTCCAAGAATGTGTGTGTGTGTGTGTGTTGGGTTATGTCTGTAGTACAGTGTATGACAGTATATGTTGTATCCTAAAATAACCATGTCATATTTTTTTGACATAACATAATATAATCCAAATATAAAATTGACGGTATTGATAGTGATATTGGTATTGTCATTGATGTATTATGATATGAATTTGGCAATCAAGATATGAAAATTGTGTGTTATGCAATTGTATGTGTAATTATGTGTATATAAATACATGATATGTACATTAATAAAGAATAGGGGATCGATGTTATGACGTTTATACCTATCGGACTCTGATCAAACGCAGCGAACAAATGCACAAACAACGATGAACCATAAAGCTTAATGCTCATAAATAAGAAATAGTGAATGGATATCTAATAATATCCGTATTCATAGGATGGTAAACCCAATAGTAAGCAATCACCAAAATCACAATAAATGGGTGGTATAAACCAGGTTTGTGATTGGGTATCCCACATTAATGACCACATTAATATCCATTAAGAATAATTAAGAATCGTTAATCAATAATCAATATATAATCTTTAATACATATCATGTGTTGTTGTTTACAAATCAAATGGATATCATTCGAGTCCATCCCGCCCATCCCGCTCGACCGAAAATTGCTCAACAATCAAAACGCGACCAATCTTAGATAAACGAAGAAAACAAAACAAAGATCTGGCTTGGAAAATATGAGCACTTCCCAAGTAAACCAATCTAACCAAACCATTACTTAAATTGTCTTAAATTCATTTGATTTCTGTAATGGTTTGATTTTTGGGAAGTGAATATCTTCACTAGGGTTTTTCCTCCGAAAATCAGCTCCATGGCTGACAAATGTCCTATTTCTGGATGATTGTCCCAGCGATAAAGCTCCATGTTTGGATGAGGATTTTCCAGCCAGTCACATTGGATTCAGGTCCAACCCCAACCCCCAGGCCACTCGGATTCGGGGTCGGGCCTCCTTGGGCGGACCCAGGCCTACGGCAGGCACCACGCCCTTCTTGCGCATCTCCTCTAGACATTGGGATTTCACTGTGGGATTTAACATAGGGGGAATTCAATACAATAACTGGGTGAACTCTTTTTTTTGCATCCTCTAAAAATCCATGAGCTTGAAGCTGATGGACAATGGCTATGGCTCGAAATCACATCGTAGATTTTCGTACTACTTATGCTATACCCTAGAAGCGTATCAAGAGACAGATTTTGGATGATTTTGGTATGGTCAAACGGTATCAAACGGTCAAATACTAAAACATGACCAGCTGTCTGTTGATTGGTACCCCATTTCTGAGTATCAGTTGGGGCTGAATATGATCATTGGCTGGTGCGACTCAGAAGTTGGGTTGATCGTAGGGTGGATAAATGATTGGTAGTTTTGCCTATAAATCGGGCTATGACAAGGGATGCAAAAACTTAAAGCCGGAACAGGTGCAAAATAACAAATAACGCTTTAAGGCTATCACCGCAGCTTTGATTGGCATTTGCGGGGGCAAGTATGCTTTCAATGTTTCAGTAGATCCACTTCCAATGATTTTGACAAGCCGTGAGCAAAAGAACACACGGCCATCTGCTGCGAAGCCTGTGCTTTTTTTGTTGCCATTGGATTTGGGATCCTCCCCGTCAGTTCCATGTTTCCCTCTAGTAAACCCTCAATGATGTTTGTTTACCTTGTTTCAACTTGGGTCCCAAAACAAAGTCACAAATCTACCAAAATGAGAATTGAAGGAACCATCTACGTGGCGAACTGATTTCGAATAGAGGTATGTAGCTCACTTGAAACCCTTCTTTAGTTTCGCAATAAAAGATGAGTATGTTTCACCTTCAGATATCATATAATATCATCATATATCTGCATTTTTCTTCAACCCAGGCCCAGGTACCCCGCTCACAATGCCTCCATCGTTTTCGCTTGCTTCATGGTATCCTGCCGGATAAACTGATTGCCAGGTAAAATTGGAGCCTCACATGCAGCAAACTTATTGAAAATATGTTCCAGGTCCAGATTGTTTTTTGCAGAATTTGAGCCACCATCTGTAGGTAAAAACTGGGGATTGCACATGCACAGATGTTGGCCAACAGAAATGGGGACAGGTGTCTGCACCATCAATGGGGATGGCACCAAAAGAATCACGGGGATGGACCGATGCTCCACTAATTTAAGGCTTTAGATCTTCAGCTTCTATAGATTCAACCCTTCAATTCTTCAATTCTTCTTCAATTCTGCATCTTGGAAACTCTTTTCAGAAAGATATCTTCAGAATCATCATATATTTTTCCATCTGTTTTCCCATTCAAACATCAAACGGTGAGCCCAGCTCGACCTTCAGGTCCGCAGGTACTGGATTGGCCCATGCCTCGGTCAATTGGTGAATCCTGGGGAAGTTGTTTAAAGATCTTTACGATATTCTTACTGGTGCGAAACGCAGGGACATCCCATTAGCCACGAAATCCCGAGTTTGTTGATGGTTACCCTCTGGTAAACTGTTAGATAACTATGGAAAATCACCATGTTTAATGGGAAAATCCACTCTTTCTATGGCCATTTTCAATAGCTATGTTAGTTTACCAGAGGGTACGATATTTTAAGATATTCGTACTGGTGCGAAACGCAGGGAATGGGGGTTGCTGGGATGATTATGAAAATTGTTATTATAGGTCAGCAACCCTCATTCCCTGCGTTTAGCACCAGTATTTCAAGATATTTTTGAGCTCTTTCAATTCTGAGGTAAGTTGCTTCGTAATGTTTTACACAAAAATGTCACCCGCTAACTTGGAGGACTATGGTGTAGATATATGTAGATTAGATATGAATCTACAGTAGAGTTGAACAGAAATCAACCCACGAAGAACTCGTTGGCCCCACTTCCCACCATCAACTAACGTGGTCATCAAACGTGGCTGGGAAATCTAGGAGCTAAATGGAGGTTTAGTTCGCTGGGAAAATGATCTGTAAATGAAGGATTTTCCAGCTGGCCACGTTTGATTGCCGGAGGGCTGCAGGGTATATATTTATCCTCATTCCATGTCAAACCAGGAATGAAATCGAACCATACCCCGGACAGTGCATCCAAGAATAATTCCATCCACACTCTAAATTTGGGCATTCTGCTACCAAGCATTCACGAGTCGGTTTACAGATCCCAGGTGGCTTCAATGATAATTCGAATGTCCGTGGCAGAATCATTGAGCACACTTATTGAACATGAGCATTTCAGGGGTCCTCAAACCCATTTTGGGCATGATAGGTCCAACTGCGCAACAGAATTATCCAGCACCAGTATATGTACAGTACAGTATCATGCAATTTTCGTTGGTATTGTTTGCCCCTACCCACACATATCTTTCCAGTCACTTGAATCCAAGAGGCCAGCAACAGTATATTTGATCATCCAATAATCCAATGTATATTCCAACGTTACGCTTGGTTATTATTGGATGTAAGTGGCATGATCCAAACCAAGGACCGTCCATATCACACCATACTAGCATGAACATGCTGCACTTCACATACCATGGATGTTTTTGGAGGGTCACAAATCAGAACATCTCTGCATCTCCGCAGTTCTTGGATGCAAACTGTTGGGTCTTTGTGTTGTTCTTCTGCAATGAACGGCACATATTTCTACGAAAATCGGGCCACTAATGGTTCCTAACTGAAAATTAGTGTTCTATCTGATTGGGGGTTCCCATACGGTCAAGTCTCTTCCATGTGCCTATCATTGTTGGCATCTTCCATTCTTGTTGGTTATCTATACTCCTTTTTGATAGGTAAATCATTCCGGGTATTTGTCTGGTTGTATGGCCCAGTATTTCTTTGTTCTATCAGGATTTATCCCCTTTACCCCCTTCTTTGATTTGTCTCTGTGCTTTCTGATAGGTATAATATCATGGTATAAGATGGTATAAGATGTATCAATCTTGGATAATATGTCCATACCCTGCATCTCCAATGTTCCAGCTTTTCTATGCTCAAGACTTGGGCATATCCCCAATTTCTCCAAGTTCCGAGGTGCTGCATATTCCGCTTCCTGCGCACCAACTTGGGGCCACACAGGGGTGGGACCCTGGCTATTGAACATGTTCACCTCAAAAATGTACCTCAACAATCAATGTGGTAAACTGGTAAACCCAATTTCATAAACAATCCCTAAGATGGTCATGTTTTTGGGTGGTATGAACCATCTAAATATGGTAGGTTTCTGAGTGGCGTTACCACATTGGCCGGTTTGGCATGCGATTGATCATCATTAACCTTAATAGATGGGCGGCCCTTCCAACAAAATCAACCAACCAATGGAAAAAGGACATCTATGTTTTCGATGGCGTTTGAACTAAATTCTAAACTTAAATAATCCAAATTGATGGAGGGTGGTTTCAGCCCACAAGACTTATTTCCTGGCACAAGAATAGGGCGGATTCTTTAAATCAATTGCACATGAATGCATATGCACATTACATACATACTGTACATGCGTCAACATATTCAAAAATCTTACACAAACCAAGAGTGTTATGTATGATACATTATCATGTGCATTATATATATATATATCCAGATATGTGGTGCAACTATGTATCTATCTATCTATCTATCTATCTATCTATCTATATATATATATATCGATATACATGTAGTAATTAGTGAACATAAGTCGGATAGACCATAAAATGTATGATATATTCACAGTGTATCGGTTTGTCTGAACATACCCCAACATTTCATGGTGAAAATTGTGATTATAACTATGATTTTCTGTTGACTTTCAATATTTCCCCCCACTTCAAATTGCCATTTTCCATTGATTTTCCATTTATTTCACTTATATATTTTCCATAAGTTCCATTGATTTTCCATTGATTTTTTATATGTTCCATAGATTTTCTATTGATATCTCCAATTTCCAGGTCCACCTGACCTTCTGGTCCAAGCCCAGATCGCGCACGGTCACCAAGAGCTGCTCCCCATAGTTGGGGGCATCCTGGGCGGATTGCCCCTGAGGCGGTTGTCTTTTTTTTTTGAAATGTATGGTAAGTTGGTTGAAATACCTCTGACAACTACGGTTTGATGCTTACAACATCTTGTAACTATGTTTCTTACTCTAGTCTTGGGCTTTATGTTAACCAAGTTACAACTGGGGGATCCCCAAATAGCTGGATTCCTTTATTTCCGAAATCAAATGGATGATTTGGTGGTATCCCCATTTGAGGACACCTCTAGATCTGTAGTTGACCCCAAAAAGATAGAACAGTCATTTACCACTATTTTAGCTCGGTCTTGTTTTTCTATCTGTTGGGCGTTTGTCATACATCGAATCAAAAACCGGAATCGATTATAATCCATTGATTTTCGCCAAACTAAAACACGTCTTTGAAGCTATTCAAACATCAAGAAAACAGCCGACACGCGATGATGGAAGCTCACATAACCAACGGGGCTTCAATCAACTCATAGGTGTTGTTGGTGGTTCATAACCGCGGTCATCCACCACCCTTCGATGTTGCTGGGTGACCCCTGATTCCCATCTGCTGGCCAACATTTTTAAGAGCCTGGGGCCACATTGGCCAGGGCACAGAATATATATATATATATACATAGACTTCTGATGAATAGATCAGTAACCCGGAGTAACCCCAAAAAAGAAAGAAAGAAAGAAGGAAAGAACAAAAAAGTAATTCGCCACTGTTTTAGCGGTAGCTTGCCTGTCCTGTGTTTTTGGAGCTTGGCTATGGGTTACCATACATGTTCATCCAAAAAAAATGGTGTCAAACTTGGTTACCGCAATCATTGGATGCTTCATACAAAAAATGGATATTTCAATCTGTGGTCCCCCAGGTCTTTAATTTTGACCCATACCCAAATGGATGATGGTTCATGGTCATCCATCCCATCATGGGAATCCATATAATTCATATAATATAATGGTTACGCAAATCCCTATCAATGGATCATTACTATTCCCATCCCCCGATACTGTTCTGCAAAAAAGGGTTCCATTTTTCATGGTTGTACTAATCCCTATCAATGGATTAACAAGATATGGATAGGGACTAATGGTTGTAGTGTTCTGCAAAAAAAATGAATCAACAAGACATATCCATATCTTATCTTTATCATCTCCATTGTCGTGCAGACATACTCCATTGTCGTGCAAAAAAATGGATTTACATGATATTCGAATCATTTTCCCCCATATGCTTAGTTGAATCCCATGACACCCCATTAGCCACGAAATCCCGAGTTTGTTGATGGTTACCCTCTGGTAAACTGTTACATAACTATGGAAAATCACCATGCTATTAATGGGAAAATCAACTATTAAATGGCCATTTTCAATAGCTATGGAACAAATTACCGGAGGGTAAATCCCACGAATTCCGATCTCCAGTCTCCATCTTCTCCCGGCCTTGACTCCCTCGGTCAACATCTCCTCGAAGAGGCCGCAGCTGCGCCGGAGCACGCGGCTGCAGGTGTGCGACACGTAGCCAGGCCTCAGAACTGGGAATCGAGCAGATTTTTCCCAGGAGGAAAAGCATGAGGAACTGGATTTGCAGTGGGAGTTTTATGGAGTTTGATGATATTTAATTCGATTTTAATGGCATTTCTATGGGTCTAGAATGGGATTCAATGGCTTTGCAATGGGTTTACAATGGGTTTCAATGGATTTGATCGATTTTGATGACGTTTCTTACAATGGGATTCTCATGGGATTTCACCAACATTGGGATTCATCTTCGGGCACAACATCTTATTGTTTGGTGTTGATTTGCCAGAGCAAAAACACAAGAAGATTAAAGTTCGAATGTCTTGGATCCTTTACATCTATTCTATGATATTGACAAATATCATTTGCAATCAATCATTTCTATGGTTTTTGGGGAATGGGAACAAACATCTTCGAAGCCACCGGAATTTGTGCACACATGTTTGTCCGCTGGTGCAAATGAATCGGGACCTTAGGGCAAGCCTGAGGATATCATATCCGCCATGTTCAACCCCGCATCGACAAATCCCTAGGCTGTTTAATTGGAGTGTTCATTTAAAAGTAGGATATCAATGGATGCTATCACTATTTGTGAGAACGCCCTAAATAATCGACCAAGTCTATAAATCCGGAGTTGGCATGTTCCATAAGGAGATATCCAGTTGCATTGGCGATCCTCGATGTCATCATACCTTTATCCCCATGTCAGGAGGCTGCATAGTTGTCAGTGTCTCAACATGGAAGGAACCCCATTTTAAAAGAAATCCATATAAACCCATCATCATCAATCATCAGCTTTCTTCTTTTTTACTGTAATGGCTAAAAATTGGTGGTTTCGCCCCAAACCCACCTGTCGATCCCGTCTCAAGGACCCTTGAGAAATCCTACGACTTGCGAGTTTCTCTGAAAAATAATGCTCCCATTCCATCTCAAGTTTCTCCGAAATTCTTTTTCCCAATCTTGTCAATTGCCAGGAATGGAGGGAACTCCACCATTGTCAGACATATCCAAATATATGTTTGTTGTTGCTTAAAGCCCCCATGTTTAACTGCCAAGTCCCAGTTTTGGTGTCATTTTACCATGAAATTCATGAATGATCCTTTTCTGCAGCATTCACTGGCAATAACTTGGGGAATATGGGTTTGTGTAAAACAAGGGGCACTATCTCTGAAACCTCATCTTTGACCATCATGTTCCCCATTAAAAGAAACGCAGTTTTAGATTTTAGGATGTTTTAGGGTCTCCCTTATTCTTGAACAATCCCACATATCTTCCTATTCCATCCCATTTTTCCATATCCCACACCCCCATCAATAAAGTGTACACTGTTTGATACATCCATGACAATCCCTCAAGGATGGCTGTTCAAATCTTCATCTTTTCATAGTTGTTCACCATGTTTTCACCATATTGCCACCATGTTTCCACTATATTTATCCACGTTTCACCATGTTCATCAATTGTTCACTATGTTTTCCTCATTCTTCACCATCTTCATGATGAAAATATGGTCCACTATTTCACTATTTTTAATTGTCCACGTTTCACCATATTCATCAATTCTTCACCATATTCATCAATTGTCCACGTTTTCCATGTTTTCACCACGGTTTTGCCGTTCATTCTTCCAGGAGACATGACCCAGGCGTTGGGGAACAACACATCCGCCTCCGCCGTGCGACAATCTCTTTCCTTCGAGCGAAAGTGGCGGAGTTTCATGGGAATTTCATGGGATGTTGATGGGAAATTCATACGAAGCTCATGGACATTTGATGAGGTTTCTAATGGGATTGTTACATAATAGGTCCGTGTAAAATAAACATATAGATATCATCTCATATTCTATGCATATATGTCAGTATATAATATTATATCCCTAGACCAGCTTGCTGAAGCGCTGGTAATGTTCCTGGCAAGTTAAACATTCAGTTTTTAGGCTTGTGGGGATCCATAAAAAATTCTGGGAATCCGAATCTATGGCTATGTTCCTATGGAAGACATGAACATGACGGATGACCATCCACAAAGTTATGGACAATATATGAAAATATAGCATGGAGCTTGACTATGCTTGACTTTTTGCATATGTCAAAGATGTCACAACATTTGGTCTTTTGGCTGGGACAGCTGTTTTTTTTAACCAGAATTGATAAGATTAACTAGTCATGTGAGTGGTACTCCTGGTGATTCATGGTTCTATAAGGTTCTGCAAACTGGTGTAATCTGACTTGTCATAAAATTCGGAAACCCTGTTTATATATCATTTCTGGGGATTTATATAATGGTTCCTTATTGGGTTTACCACATTAAACACAAGTAGATACAAATAGAACCATATTGCTGGCATATCCCACATCAACCAGTAGCAAATGGCAAAACGTGAAGGGCAACTTCGCTGCGGATGCAGCTTCCCATGGAAAATCTGGTGAAACAACAAGTCAGATTTAGAGAATTCTGGGATTTTCTGTGATTTTCTCAAAAAAATAAAGGGTACCCCAACAACTTTTTATTGGTGTCCCATCACCACATTCAGAACCCAACAATTTTGGGTCAGTCCGTCCCATGGCTCACGGCCATCCCCTAGCGTCCTCTGGTCTCACATCACATTTCCTTTCCCCTCCCAAGCTGAAAGGATTTTGATATACCTCGGCATCCAGTCGCGACCTGTCCGACCTGTGCCTGAAAAGCTTGATAGTAAAAATCGCCTCGTGAACACCAAAATAGATCAATAGTAAATGCATGATGGATGGATGTTCATTCCCCCCAAAGATGATAGAATTGGTTTGATCGTTCTGTATCTTCCCACAATGTGGATCTGGTTCCCAATTTTAAGGGATGGAAAGAGCAATGATTTACTCGAATGTCCACTGATCATTAAGCAATGCATCAGTTAGTCCGACCATTTCTATCCATTTCACAATTGGTTATGGAATATGCCGGCTATACCCGCAAACTGCAGTGGAAAATGATGGCAAATAATTTGGGGTACCCTCTGGTAATTTCACCTGGTAATACATAGATTATTCTCCCACATATTCCGATCCATAGTTAGTTTGGATTTCTATTGCCATGTTAAATTCACAGAGAGTAATGTAGTAAACCCAATAATAAGCCATCCCCAATTTGGCTATAAATAGATGGCACAAATCATCCTCAAATGGTACGTTTACTATTAGCTTTATCGTGGTTTACCTGTTTTCCCTTCAACCAACGTGCGAACCCGTTTTTCCGCCGCCCGTTCAGTTGCACCTTCCAAGTTTGCCATAGCTTGAAGCCAAGCTCTGAAAGCTACAACCTCTGAAAACTTGGAACCCGACAAACAAATGCTACAGTATGTCCACTAAAAAAAAAAAAAAACATGAACAAAAACACTTCTGATCATCCGTACCTGGCCATTTCCAGCAGAAACTCAGCAGGAGAAAACCATATGAGTGTCAATCTTCTCTCACTTTGTGTAGGTTCCATCATGTTCCATCTTCCTTTTAAGATCTTTCAAGAATACTCGCAGCCCCGTGCCAAAACACCGGACTGGAAGCCGGACGCGCCCCGTTCAAACCGTTGGCAAGTTGGTCAGTTTCGCCTATTTGGAAGAAGGGGTCCGCTTCCGAATCAGTTGGTCTTGGGATTATTATGATTCTTCCAGGAAGATACTTCAATGATATGCAGCAGCAACGAAATTGTCAAGAAGAATGGTTGATACCCCACTATTATACACCCATCAACATTGTGATATCTCCGTCAGGTCTGATGGGTCTGGTGATAGCAGGTTTTGCTATTGGATATTGTTGGATAGTATAATGGCCAATCTCGTAGTATCATGCAATAAAAAAATCTTGGCAACAGGCTAAAGTACAAAACTAACCATTCAAGGTGTACCCAGAATACAGGTGTGTCGCCCAAAATAGGATCCCAGGACAGCCCCATGGCCCATTCTTGGCCCATTCTTCATTCTTTGATGGCCAGAAATGGAGACAAATTTTCGTCATTTCAGCCTGACTTTTGATCCACTCCACAAATGGTGTGAATTTCCTCAATGAAAAAAAAATGAGTTTCTCTGAAATAGGGTACCACCAAAATTTCATGGCTAATCACAATTATATAATTGTCATAGGACCTATGGCCCATTTTCAGACTTACTACCCCAAATAACCGTTCAGGAAACTAACATGTTTCCAACAGGCAAATCATCTATAAACACGGGCATTTTCCAAAGAAAGTTATGCGAAATTACCAGAACGTAAGCCTTTCTGGATGATTCCAGCGTGATCTTGGGCTTAGATCAATACCACTCCCCCCCCCTTGTCAAAGAAGCGTATCTCAGAAGCTTCCAACTCATTGTTAATCCGATTGCCCCTAATGAATTTGGAATGTGAGGTAGTTACTGAGACTGGTAAAGAATGGTTCAATTCAGTGACCAAATACATCAAAATACCATCTGGCAATTCAACACGGCTATGGAAAACAAAATGTAGATGAATTACATCTCACACACTAATTTTGCAAATATAACAACCCCCAAAAAAGGATAGCTGAGTGCATTAGATCAGTATTTTAGGTAGGATGTTTCAATGTTCTCTTTTGCCCGAATGTGTAGCAAGGGTTCCCGCTTGGGGGTTGCAGTGTCTTCGCCAGACATTGCGCAACCGTCCACAACCATCTGCAACCGTCCGCAACCGTCCGCAAGTGTTCGCGTGAGGGCCCTATGGCCGTGCCTATGGGGAAAGCTGCAAAAGGGGTCATTTTTGGATGTTTCAATCGTGTCGCATCTTCGTTTCAAGTGGCAGGCGTGGCACTTTGTGATATCCCAACGTGTTGCATAATTTGTCGAAAGTCGTTTTGTGCGGCAGGCGCAATACTTTTGCGTGGTTTTACAAAGATGAATTGCATTTTTCGTGGCGGGCGCAGCACTTCGGAGGTGTCCATCTTGATTTTTCGTGGCAGGAGCAGTACTTTAGATGTGTCGTGTTGTGTGTTTTTTGTCAATTGCCTTGTCAGGGCTGCGTTAAGTGGTGACAATGTGCAAATCGTTTGGCAGGCGTGGGACATTGTGACAGTGTCATTTTGCTTGGCAGGTGCCGCATTTTGGTGCAAATCCCTCGTGTGTGGAATGTCATGTTGCGGCAGACTGACGGCTCGGCAGCTGCTGCAGCATTGTCCATCAAACCATCCACTGCTGACGAATAGAAAAGAAAGTGTTGCAGCCATCATGCAGTTCAAACTTTTCACATCCCCACTTAATGATATCATTTTTTGACTTCTGACAGCTGTGTTATCGCTACAGCATGTGTTCCAACATCTGTACCTTCCGCATACGTGTGAGCATTCGGGTTCGTGGGCTGCATCTTGTTCGGTGGTTACTTACGACACTTCTGATGTCATCTTGCTGTGACTATGCCCAACGCCAAGGTCGACCACTCGGGGGACGGACGCCCCAAACTGGGTGCCGTGACACTGCGGCACGGCAGCTGGCGGCGGATGCCGGCTTGGGAGACGCTGAAGACGCGACCATCACCAACCATCAACAAGGGATTTCATGGATTTTCATGGGGACTAATCACCTAAAAATGGGACAAATCCCATGGAATATGAATGGGATATGAAAGCTAATACTAGATTGTCTCTACTTTCAAGGGTTGTTTGGGATGCTGGTCTTCAATTGACCTGTATAACTTGCAGGGGGGGGTTCAAGCACCAACCAGACAAATGAAGTAGTCTCCGGTGTCATCAAACATGGCTTGCTGGAAAATAATGGACAATTCACCAGCTACAGTTAGATGATTTTCCCAGCTAGAAACCCCTATGTTCAATGGGGGATATCCCATCGCTACTTTTGAATACTGGAGGGTACGTAGCAGACTGCTTTGGTGAAAGACCAAGGCTAAGCCATGCTGAGTCCACAGAATTTTGGATGGGATTTGCATGGCATTTTAATGGTGCATGGGATTTCACAGGGGAACACTGGGGATTCAACTCCAAAAAAACCATCCCGCAATCAAACATGGCTGCAAAACCTCCCCTCTGGTTCGATGATGTTTGATGATTGTCCAAACTAGAAACACTTCGTTTTTTCGATTTCTCAGCTAGCCATGTGTCATTACCGTCACGCCGGCCCATTCCTCCTGCATGGGACTTTTTGCTGGGATTTAACCAGTGGATTGGTGGGAAAAAGTGCAGGGAACCCCCATAATTCATGCGAAAATCTGTGGAAAATCCTGTAGAATTTTCCCTTCAACCAATCTGTTGATTGAACCACATCAAATCTCACAACGATACCGAAATGAGACTGGCGAATGAGCACCCTGATTCGGACCATGGTGACCATGATCAATGTTCCATTGGATACCAGCTCTGATTGCTAGTTGAAGAATCCGGATCATGATAGCCAACATCACTTGGGGAGTCGAGTGATTCTATAGTTATGGCCAGTCTTCATCAGTTTTCTATATCTTTCAAGGAAAATCTGGTTAGTATGAATTATGAATAATTCAGAATACCAATTTAGGAAAAAAAATGAAACATTAGAGTTACATGGAGTACTCATCCAACCATCGTTTTCATAAGATTTGCCACCGCGTCTTGGCGCCATGGGCCCCAAGATTCCTTGGGCTTCAGATTCCAAGCTGCAGGGCCATGATGCGTGGTTTCTTTGTTCAGTTTTCAGACGGTCAAAACATGCCCGCTTTCATATGGTTTTTGCAGGGTTTCTTTAGGGGTTTCTTTGGGGTTCATTTAGCGTTCATTTAGGGTTAATTTAGGGTTTTTCCTATAGGGTTTTTGTAGGCTTTCTTGAGGGTTTATGTAAAAAGCATTGAAAACCAGGAAAGCCCGACAGCGATTCCCCGCAGAAGGTCAACAATCACGTCCCTCAGGAAGCCTCGTGAGGGACATGAAGTTAAACCATCCCAACATAGTGGAAGGCCACAAAGTACTGTAATGGTCACCAAAAATGAGGTTCCCGACAATCATCCCAAAAGAGTTTGGGGCATAGCACAAGTGCTGGCCGAAAACCTGGTACCCTCCTCCAAACTCACATAGATGTGGCCCACAAGAAATGAGAATGTTCCTGAGGGTTTTTTGGGTTTTCATGGGTTTTCCACATCTATCTGAGTTTCCCCTTCAACCACGTGCTTTGGGTCATCCATCCCCTCATGGCAATCCTCAGGATGGGTCTGATGAAATATACATCCCTATTATATAATGGATTGATATCTCTCTCCCAATAGCGGTAATATATACTGGAATCGAACTAGTGGACATGGCACATGTGTTTGTCTGCAAATGGGGTGGCCCAAAATTGATAGCTGATCATCATCTTCCCAACTAACCCCATCTCCCCAATATTAAACACCCCCTAAATGGTCCCAGATATGTGTAATTAAATCCTTACCAAACCATACTAAACCATGGCTTCTGGGGGGTTGTTTCATATTCGGGGGAAGGGATCATGTGGGTCTCCCCAAATAGGTTCATAATGGTTGAATCCAACAAAAATTGATCGTATAAACCAACAAGACTCTGGATGAATAATGTGATTTCACTCATGTAACTAACATAATAAAATACAATCAAGTGACTTCATTAAAATAGAACATATAGCATTAAAGCCATCACTAACATCAATCATTTCCTTGGCAAATTGCTTGATGTTTGAATTGAAGCTGTGCCCTTCAACCTCTTGGAATCATCGGCCGTCTGGCTTCGGACTGCTGTGATTAGACTTCTCGAACTTCTGAACCACCGGGGCACAGCGTTTCTCTTTAAACACAACAGCAACGCAATGCAAAGCTACCCTCAGACATGACACAGTTTTCGGGCTAGAACATAGAGAAAATGTTGCACAAACTTGGTGATGTTTTGATGAAACCGTCCATCTTGGGGGTCAAATGAAGATCCCAGACTCATATCTGAAATTCCACACGACTTCAACAGTATGAAACGGTACTTTGGCTTTTCTGCCTGCTTTTTTAGACCCTCCTTGCACCTGTCATTTTCAAAAGATGTGCCCGCTCGATGACTGTGTCTCTGTCTGCTATGTTGAAAAGCTGAAAGTGTTGCAGTCTGAATCTGACATATCTGCTATTATCTGCTAATATTGGTGGTGAAAAAAGTTCTACCAGTCATATCTACCAGTTGTGACATAATATCACTAGTTGGTGAAAATCAGCTACCTCTCTGAAACAGGTCCATTGGGATCATCCTCCGATGAAAAATCACCCGTTGTAAACGAAACCACCAAGCAGATGATATCTGTTTTGAAAAATGGCCATGGCTCAAAATCATGACTCAGCTGCGGAGAACTTCATGAATCCTGATAAAATAGCAAAAACGAGGTGCAATCAGGGACCTTCCACCCCTTTTGTCACCTGGAAGTGGTGGAATTTTCATGTGAATCAATGAACCATTCGCCATTCGCCATGCAAGCATGTTGTCCGGTCAGTGGTCATATGAGACCTAATTTCATCAACCATATCTAATCTATGTTCTTCATATTTACATACATCTATTGTCTTTAATTGTATATATTGTCTATTGCAATAGATAGAATATATAATGATATATAATGTATAACATATATGTACTTATATTGAAATATACATCATCGTACATCTTACAAATTCCATGCATGCAGTATTATGCAGTCAAGGTATAAATAATTATAAACCAAAACATCCAAAAAAAATGCTGGTTTTACCTAGGAAACATGTGGACAAATATTGGAAACATCATTCATGATGATAGACCATCAATTTCTTCAGGTAGCCTATGTTCAGATCAACCTTCCGAACCATTCCACCACGTGACGATCGATGACGTTGACGGTTGGCCGTCAAATGTTGGCGTCCTGGACGTGATACGTAGTGACTTGATGCCTGTCTTGGGAAGAGTGCGCGCACCACTCCGAAAGGGTTGATTTCTCCCGGAAAACGCAGGGGCGCCAGCCATCTTTGTCTTGAGAGGCACGCTCCCTCTTTTTGGATTCTCCGGGAAGGTCCTTTCTTGGAGAAGACTTTGGGAAAATGATGAGACTGGAAGGATTGCATTTCATGAAAGAGTTCACTCGGCAAACGCAAAAGAGTTGACCCGGCAAAATCCAGGCATTACGAAAACTCAGAGATTGAAACGAATAGTTTCCCCGCCAGTGTAGCCAGTGTAGGGATCCTGGCGAAGAATGGAGATACCCCATGGATCCCCATGGCATGTCATGATCATTGCCGATGTCTGAAAATAGGGGATTGATTCCGTTATGGCCATCATACGTAAAATTTCGAAAATGGGGAGCATACGTGGGTTTCTTGAAATGGGGATCCCCGAAACCATAGGTTTCAATACTACAGTGGTCTAATTCTGGATGATTTCGGGGTACTCTCATTTTAGGAAATCTCCACATGGGAAGATGATGATCAACCACGAGACGGAGCTGGGGTATCCTATTTCAAACAAATTGGCTTTATCATGATAATTTCTTTACCAAAATATTGAATACCCCCTTGGAAGCCATGGTTTAGTCTGTTCATTTGGGGGCCAAAGGCCTTAAGTTTAAAAGGAGCGATTATTTCTCATTGAATCCCATGATGTAGACTCAATGATATTTCTATCCCTTGTATAATATATAATGTTCGCATACGGAATATAATAGACACATGGGCTGGCTAATTTTTTCACCAATTTGCAATTTTTAATCGAGCAGCATTTCTCCCCCCAAATCAACAAACTCTATCAGGGCTCCCCAGCCTGACATGAGTTACGAGTTGGATCCATGAGAATGTCCGGTTCTTACAGTAAAAAGAAATATATCGGCTGGTTGATGAAGAATGGGATTCCCAGTTCATGGATGATTATAATCCCCAATATATTGAATGAAACTTATACAACCCCCGCAAAAAAAAGAAACATCAAGCCAGAAGGCTTGCTAAGAATCCTGTACAATTATAGTAAAGATAGTCACGGGATCATCGTTGGCTTAAGAACCAGTCAAGCGAACCGGAGCGTCAACGATCACCGGTTGTAAACTTGGGTCTACCCTTTGAGATCTCCGTAGATCTCCGTGAGGGCCCCCCCGCAATCTTGGATTTCATGAGGATTAACCGTTGGGAGTCGTTGGGAAGATCAAGATGTGTCTGAAAATGAGGGGAACACCTATAAATGTCCACTTTAATACGGAAAATCTGGGACAACGATGAGAATCCTTTGGCTTTTGGGGTTCTTATTTTCAGACAAAGCCATAGAATTCATCCTGCATCGAGTTCAGGTAGTGTGCTCCCGTCCTCCTGTTGAAATTGCTGCAAGGACTGGTGCAACCTGGCAGCAGTAAATCGCTGCGATCATTCAGGAAACCAGCAAGGTGAAAAAATATGTGCGCATTTCTGTGGTTCCATTCCTCACTATAACTATTTGCATGACGGGGGTTCTCCATGTCCGTTTTTGAGTAGGTAAACCTTGATTTGGCCAGGTCATCGATTGTTTTTTCATGTTTTTTCTTACATTTTCATGGAGGAATCAGGAAATGATCACATTCCACCAAAATGGTCCAAAAAGTTGACATATGGGGGTTCTTAAAACGGGGGTACCCCTCAACCATTCATCTTAATAGGATGTTCATTCATAAAAACCATCCATTTTGGGGAGCACAGTTGGACCCCCGTCCGTTGGTGAAAACTGGAGAAGTGGGGTCGCTTGGGATGTTTGGGATGTCGAAATGGCAAGTTACCCTCTGGTAATCAAACATGGCAATGGAAAATCCTCTATGGAGGTTTCTAGCTGGGAAAATTATCTATAAATGGTGGACTTTCCATTGCCACGTTTGATTGCGGGACGGTAACCCATGAAATGTGATATTTTACACGTGGAACGTGGAGATGTAACCAACGACAACTGGGTGAATTTGCATAGTAGACGACTGCATTCGGTACCAACTTTTTACCAACTGTTTGAACCATATCCCAAGAACCCGCACAGGCAACTAATTCCCAACATCAAAGGCTTGCTCCAAAAAGGAGTCCTTACCTGGGTTTTTCTCAAGCGCTGATGCACTGAAGCACTTGAGAAGACACACGCGGCCAACCTTCCTTTCCACACTGTTGAAATTACTTTACTTTCAGCGACCCAAACGAACTGACATATATTCTCATATTCTGTTGTTTTCTATTCTGACACTTTATCTGAAATTAAATCTGACATTTTACCAGGTGTAAAAATAGTTGTCTAGCGTTTTGTCCCAGATTCAATCTGGCATTTTGTCTGACATTCAATCTGGCATTCTGTCTGAGATTCAATCTGGCATATCTTAGGATATTTTCTGATGTTTTGTTTTGTCTGACATCCTCTGACATATACTCTGATGTTTTAGATGACATCTGGAGGTTTCCTAAGTCACGGGGGTACCCCTAAATCTTCCAAGTCATTAGACCATTTCAGTATTTTTTCACCCATGGTGACTTGGGGATGCCCCATGACTTAAGAAACCCCAAGATATTCTGACATAGCAAGCTGACGTCAAATCTACAGACCATCACCTGGCAGAACAAGTTACCGTGGTAAGAACACCTACTTTAATAGGAACATACCCTATAGATACCTATAGATACAAGGATATACAATAATCTGAATGATTAAACATAAAAATAAAGTTTCATTCTCCAAGATTCATCTTTCGAAAATTCCTCGCACATCCTTGTTTCACTCTCTTCCGCCCTCAAAATGGTCCCAACATGTCACAACGGAGAGCAAACGTCACCCGGCGTGGTGACCTGTTCCGAGCATCAGGCTGGAACCACATAGCAGATTGGTTCCTGGATCCGGGTCCGATCAGTGTCTATTGGACACGGAGCTAGTTCTCGTTCTAAAGCAATTCCATACCAAGAACTATGGCATTTCATGGCATTCAATGGGATTTTATCGGTATTTATTATTGGTGATTTTAATGGGATTTCATGGGACTTTAATGGAATTAAAATGGTCTTTCATGGGATTTAACTAATTATGAGATGTAGGTGTATCTGAAAATGCAGTATACCCCTCCGTGGCCATTCAAAGAATAGGGAAATGAGAATAAACCATTGGATACCATTGGCACCATGGAGTGCTCTATATTCAGACAAAGCCACATGGGGATAGACATGATACAAGTCTGCAACGTGCAACGTGCAATGTGTTCTGTACATTTGGCCGTCCCATCCTCCACCTCAAGACGTGTGGGCCCCGGAACCTTAAATGCCATATATGATCATTTATGTATACCCGCACAACATAGTGTGTATATGTCATGTACAGTATATAAATATGTTTGTACATACTTACAAAGGTTCTGTGCATACTTACTCTAGAATTTTCCGATCGGTTTCCAATGAAAATGAATGAAGATGATAACATGATCTACCTGTCTGGTAAATTGTGATCTGACGAGCTGCTGCGCTAATCCGCTAGGGATTGGCATAGTTGGCCTCGGAGTGCTGAGGAAAATGAGGCCGAGGGAACCCTCTCGGACCCAGTTTTTGGGGAATCAACGTATGAAACATGAAACAATCCAGTTTGATGAATGGAATACACTTAGATTGATAGGGTAGTTATATATATATATATGTAGCTATATTAATTGGCTTATTCACTAGTCAGCTAGGACTCACATCCAAGTAGCATATGTCTGAGAATTATGGGAAAATCCCGAAACATAGAAATATACACTGCTTAATCACAACTAATCGATAACATGTTCATTCTGAATGGTATACCCCATTTTTAGTCAAAACCATGTGGGACATATTCCAAATAGGGTAATGTGGTAAGAACCAGTCACAGTACGATTCCTTGGATGCACCCCCAAGATCCTGCAATTAGAAACATTGAAGCGGATCCCAATCAGAGTTTTGTGAGCATACCTCTGTAAAACCCTGAGTCAAGTCTGAGTCAGGGCATTCGTCAGCCCTGGTCCCATTCTTGTTTGCATGCATCACCGTCTCAGTTGTTTGATCGGACAAATCCATGATAAATCAGCATTTTGGTTGACCAAACAATTGTCCCGACAATTGTTTAGACACCAAAACTTGTTGGATTCATGATAAACCACAACGTATCTGTCAATCTCTGCTGCGTATAGTATACTACATACATCAGATCCCATCGCATCGCATTGTATTACACCACATTGCACTGCGTACATCACAGATATAAATCATCCATACCACAATGGTTTGGGGAATGTCTTTGGAGCCAGGGAACATCTGAGTCTGATTCCACGGCTGCTGAGGTTGCACAGCTTGCTGCTGTTGTCGCATTTGCACTTGCTGCATACGCATCAGCATTTCTTGACCTCGATTGGATCACTGAGGATGTTTCAACCAACCGACACGCGTAGTGGAACCTCATTAGAATGTAGAAAAATGGGTGGTTGAACTGAGGGATATACCTTTCAATTCATATGCCTTGTTTCTTGTACATTTGGATGTCAAAAACCATGTTATATACAGTTGTATACAATATATATACCTATAATTCATTAATCATCCTCTGGGAATGTAACATAGCCATGGAAAAATGGCCACGTTGTAACATGATCTGCCTATTATAGCAAAACATGTGATTTTCCATGGCGATGTCAAAGTACCGGAGGGTAAACTCCGTAACCCCGCTAAATATTCCTATGTTTGTTGATTATATCCCTATCAGATTCTTAATCACCATTAAATCCCATTTAATCCCATCAAGATTCCATTAAACCCCATTCAGACTCATTACCCTCTGGTAAACTAACATAGCTATTGAAAATGGCCATTTATAGTTGATTTTCCCAGTAAAAATGGTGATTTTCCATAGTTATGTTAGTTTACCAGAGGGTAAATCATTAAAACCCATAACATTCCAGTAAATCTCCGGTAGTGGCTAAGAGTCCCATGAAATCCCCAAAAATTCACCACTGGGTACATATCCAAGCAACGCATCTGGTTGCTCTGCACATTGGGTGAAACGGGAAACCACGGACCCTGCGGGCGATTTGGGATCAACAACACTATGGGGTAAGCTATCATAACAATAGTACGATATAGTAATGATTCGTAACCATAGTGTTAATACCATATTATATATTATGATATAGTAATGATTAGTAACCAATAATAGTACTATATATCGTCATACAGTGGTACTCATAGTGGGAACAATAGTACGATATCAAAACTACATATAGTGGTAGTACTATAGTCCTTACCATATCTTACTATAGTGGTAATTTATAGTATTACTATGGTAATTGTAATAACTATATCATAGTACCATAGGACCATATGTTACTTGCTATAGTGGTAATAGTAGTAATCCAGTATCATAGCTATATGATTACTGTTATTACCGTTATCAATTACCACAATAGAGGTAATCATAGTAATCATATAATCATTGAATGGGAGTGGACTGAATAAACCTGTCATAATAATGGTTCATAGACCACATTAGCACTGGGAAAACTAAACGTAATGATTATATGGTAAATGGTTCATAAACCCATATTCGTCAGAACAGTTTCTCCTTATGATTTAATATATATATATATATATTTATATCACTGGTTTATAAATCCATGATAACAAACCCATTAATGATGCAAGGAACATGGGTTATGAACCTGTAAACAACATTGCTGTTCTGGATAAACTTCGCCTTGTAAATGGTTGATTTTGGCAAAAGGGCCTCACCAGTATGGGGGTGGGGTGATAAAATCCATGGGAATTGCAGGTACCGATCCACTGGAGGTACTGTACCATTTGAAGAAATTAAAAAACCATAGAACTTGGGGGTATCTCCCCTGAAGTTTAGCCCTTACATAGACTTTATATATGGTAGGTACTTGAAATTTAGGTTCCTCAGATAGCCATTGATAGGTGAGTTGTGTCAAAAACTAATTGAAACATCCCAAAAAATCATGTGTTTTCATGAAGGGTTCCCAGTTCAAGGACAGTGGGTCATTATCTCGCCTAGTGTCTAAAGTCAAAGGGTGATTCACCCCTACAATCAAAAACCAACCATGACTTATCGATTGTCGATTGTATGCATTATGTTATATCATTTTGTATCCCCATAGTTTTGATGGTTAAAACAATGTAAAACATGTTAAAACCCCAAGAAACCAACCTGATAATTTTGAATGTGGTCACAGAATTTCTCCAAACTGCTTCAGGGTCATGTTCGAAGCAAATTCAATAATTCCATATAATTCCAAGCTCGGACATGGGCCATTTTAGGGATGGTTCAACTTACCCTCCAGTGAACTAACATAGCTTTGGAAAATCACCATCTTTTATATTAATTTATAGGGGAATCATCCATCAATGCCTATTTTCCAACGCTGTGTCAGTTTTAAATTACCAGAGGGTACTTGACATCACTTTGGGCAAGGTCGATGTGAAACTTGTCAGGGCCTATGAATAGTAGATCCATCCTACTTCCAAGAATCCTTACAATGGCTGAGGCATGCTGAGGCTATGTAAATCCCTGGTAAATCATGAGCATCGGGTACGTAATATTTTAATTCATCTCTTGATCGTGGCACATATAGGAATGCTCGATTTCCAAAGTATATGCACACGTTCTGTTCACGTCATAAGTAGCAGGATTGACCTGATTTTCAGCTGGGTTGGGAAGTCAGAAGTCCCCAGCCGACAACACCCATTTCTTCTTGGTTGCATCAACATGTTTGGCTGCTTAAAATCTCAATTTGTCGGCAGCTGGATGGTACACCCTATTCATATCAAGCCACATGCTTCTCCTTAAAATGTCCATCATCATCAAGTAAACCATGTGTTTTTTGATGCTTAAACCATCCTGGAAGAAATCCACGACTCCACGTCACAGCCTCCTGAACATTCTGTCGGATGTTAAGGGGCCTGGTCCAGGCCGTGGACAAAAGAAACACACATAGCATGGGCGGTTTCCAGGAATTCAAACCATCAACCATCAACCTAACCCAAACAACCAGGTGTACATGCATATATAAATCATATTTATACAAGCCTTTTTGAACAAACATATCAATTTAAACATAGATACGCTACTGGAAATGGGATTTGACCAACCAATTTATGGGTACCCCAAAGTTTTGGCCGTCGGCAGCTGATTTTCTCAACCACCGGATGTGGAGGTAGCTGTGTTCAGGCAAAGCAATATCTGCAAAAACTGCTTGTTCCTATCTATTTGTGTATATACAAGCATACATACCCTCCGGCAATCAAACGTGGCTGGCTGGAAAATCCACCATTTATAGATAATTTTCCCAGCTAGAAACCTTCATTTAGCTCGGGGATTTCCAATTTCCACGTTTGACTACCGGAGGGTACTTACACTTACATATCCATAGTATTGCTGTGTTTGGTATGGTTGAGTTCAATTTTGGCATCCCGAAAAGGGTAGAAACTGAGCCGCTCATTGAGCTGTTCCCAATACGAAAATCAGCAAACAACGGAGCAATGGAGGGATTTAAATATCCTACAGAATAACCATAGGATCTATTGATGTGTAATGATGTGTATACATCATGTGCACATATATATGTATATGTATACATACATGTATGTGTGTATATATAATATATAATGATGTGCAGTGCGTATACATCATACGCATTGAAAATATGGAAGGTGGTATCACTGTGCGAGCATGTGAGTACATCTGTGCAGATTTGTGTGCAGGTACAGATACACCACATGATCCGCATTGAAAAATCGGTCTCTATGAACCAAACCAAACATGCATTTACAAGATAAGAGAAGCTACTTTGCACATTCTTGTATCATAGGGCGTATTCCCCATCTATGAATGAAGAACTCCTTTCACTCTTGTCGGGTTGGCTTGTGTAAGTCGTTTGTGATCATCATCTCTAAAAACTTGGAAATGAAACATTATACCACCAAACGGAGGTTTCCTGAAATGGGGGTACCCCTAAATCATCCATTCTGATCGGATTTTCCATTATAAACTATGCAGCTATTCGAGATCCCCCAATCATGGAAACCATCAAACAGTTGTGTTCGCAAACCGCTTGCAATAAGATGGTGTGTCGCACCCACCTGAATTTTCTACCCACTTGATGCTGGGATTCCAGCCGCTTGAAATATCCTGTGATCTTAGAACACATGCTGCGCATATATGTTTAGAATCGGTACAGACATGTGTCTATATTATATTGACTATATTCTTGTATAAACATATTCATATTCATAATTCATGTATACAAATGGGATTGAAACAGATTAGGTGCGTGTTCAGAGGCTCAGCCCACAGATGTGTCTCTTTTAACAGATCATTGAATAGAAGGGCACTGTACCCAATCTTGACCCCGACTCATAGATAAATAAAATATTAAGAGACAATAAAGAGGCAGAACTAGAGTTCCTCTCTACTAATAAATGGATGTTCGATGGGTGTAGGCTCCAGTCAATTCACATAGAGCCTGCCAGATAGGGGTTGGAAGATTAGTTTTCACTATTTTTTTTCAGGGTCTATGTTAATTTACAATCACTCTTAATCACCATACAATCACTATTATTGGTGACTAATCCCTACATTTGTTGGTTAAATCCCCATGAAATTCCATTTTGGAGGGTAACCACTTAAAAAAAAAAAAAACATTCAACATAGGATGATCCGAAAGATCCCACAGCTTCCCAGCAACCCCAGCCCCTTCAACGTCCCCGGAGATTTGGAGGTGTCTGATTTTTTTCGTAGGGCTACCCCCGATGTTCGAAATCCATTTAGCCTCTGGTAAACTAGCATAGCTATTGGAAATGACCATTTATAGTGGATAAAATCCCATTATGGGCATGGTGATTTTCCATAGTTATGCTGGTTTACCAGAGGGTATAGATATTGGATGATCTAAAAAATGGAGATCATCCAAACACTTATCGATATAGATATTGGATAGTCCTACTGAAACCATGTTCCATGAAATATCAACCATCCAGCTATTATTGGAGATTTTTTCTCGTGTATGGTATGTATGGAAAATTCCGAGATGGGGATGATCGAATCCGGGATGGCAGCTGAGAAACGCCCCAAACATCAACCAACCAACACTTCGAAAAATTGCCACCCTCTGGTAATTTCTTACGTCCATAGAAAATGGCCCAGTCGAAAGTTCGTGGATTTACCCATCGCATGGTGATTTCCCATAGTTATGTGGCGTAGTTTACCAGAGGGTATATCCATCTATGTTATTCTTCATATGTTTCATGGTTCGAACCGAAGCCCTATTTCATCCTGGTAATGATCAGTTGTTGGGTATCCGATCAAATATCCCAGCAACTATCGCCATTCTATAGCAAAAAAGAATCAGCATCAGTTATTACATCAACCAATTTGGCTCGTTTAATCACATTTAAATACAACTATCCCATATTGTTGGTTACATATCCCATTGTATCCCAATGATATCTGTTTTTCTTCCGGGTAACTCCCCATTTTTGATCAGAAAATCCTAGTTCAGTCACTCAACTCTCCATTTTTCCGGTTTTTTTTTGCTCACTCCCAACGATCTCCCATTGTGAATCTGCAAAAGATCATGATATCATGTCATCGCATCGTGCCTCGCAGCTTCAAAAGAGGAGCTCGCGGCTGACTGCTGGGTCCTCTCAGTCGGAGAAACAGCTGCTGAGTTTCCTGTCCTTGTTGAATGTCTTTTCATGGTAAAGAAGTAGGATTTGTCATGAAACATGATGAAGAAAATCATTGAACAAGCAGATCACAAACATGTTTGAGGATTTAAGTTGGAAAACTAGCATTTGTCTTACAAAACATACATAAACAAATATGCAAACATATGCAAACATGATGATTTAAACAAACATCTATGAGATGATTGATGAAGTTGAAGTTTTTGTTGAGAGGGGATTAATGAACCACCAGGTGATTCTATATTCTTGGGGGTTGGTGGGATCTGAAGCAATGCTTTCCAGCATGGGATGATTTATGGCAACAATGAAATGTGGAGTTTACCAACAGAACATGAAGATTTGACCGAAAGTGGGGATCTCGCCACGATTTACATGGAGATGCCAGCCCACAGACAGTGAATTTTTGCTTGACATATCTTGTTCCCCAAAAACAGGTCGGATGTACCTAAATCATATTGCATGTCATACTGGTGCTGAACGTAGGGAATGGGGGAATGATCCATAACTACTGGAAAAAATAATCATCCCAGCAACCCCCATTCCCTACGTTTCGCACCAGTAAGTCATAGTTGCAGTTGTAAAAAAGTCTACACTATGTTTCTTGTTTACCTGCTAGTAAACAAACATATAGCTATGGAAGCCATGGCCCATGTCGTTCCATGATCTAGCACTTTTAAAAGTGGTGATTTTGCAGTTCGCAAAGGGTAAATCCCAACTTTTATCGGTAAAACCCCTACGAGTCACGAGAAAGTCCCATTAAATTCCCATAAAGCCATGAGTCTCTCTTTGTGGTTATAATCTCCGTATTATGGCTACAATCACTATATATAGTATATATATATATATCCCATTGTAGACTCCTGTGGACCCATTCTATATCATTTTATCCATTTATATTGCACTATTACTATAGACAATACCACCATTTAGATCCATGTAGTGTTGCTTCAATCCCTGCTTTTGCTGGTTGTATGTCTCCCCATGATATGTCCAACGTGATGGTCCTTCTTGTAGGACGAAAATGCCCCTCGCCCTGGACGGTAGCCGAAAACCACGAGGTGTTTCTTGATGGGCTTTCTGAATCACGGGAACCAACGGGATGTTTATATAACGATAGAGTAATCCTGCTGGTAATAAAGGTCATACATATTGTGATAGATAAAATGGGATGGCAATATATAACATGTATATAATATATATATATATATATATCGTTATTGTGTTTTATGCGTACTAATATTTATTGAACGCATCAACAGCAACACAGCAACAAACGGTAACGACAATCTATATTGATAATTGTCCATATATATTGCTGAATCATAATAATTCAACCACCTGAAAACAGCTGAAACTTGCGACCATTTGGGACTGATTCCCCTTTTTTTCCGAACCATCATTCCAGTGACGTCACGATGTGAGGTCATGATCTAATTGATCCATATCAATCCAGATTATACGCAAGTCGAGATTTAATGGGGGATATGATGGCAACAATCAATCGAATGAATCAGAATATATATAGATCATTTGCCAGAGAATGAATGAGGGATATTTACCATGAATAGAAAGACCGTGGGATGATAATGGTCTTGAGAGATATAGACCAGTAGATTTTATTGTATTTCACCAGCAAGAATGTGGATATATCCAACAAGCATCGGGATTTACTGGAACCAATGATGATTCGTAACCGCTTAGCAAGCAGCGCGACGACATCCCAATTTACCCACAGCAACTCCCAAGAAAGATACATAAGTACAGTCCTGCTGAAAGTATGATATACTATACAGGTTATAAGATCTTGCAAGGTTAAGACATGTCCAACCCTTAGTAAAACTTCCGTTCCAATTCTATGTTTGTTGGGAAAATGATGCTTGAAGAACTGGTATAGCTACAGTTATGGCTTTCCAACCATGGTCACCAACAGTTGCTGAGAATCCCCATTTCACATCATTTCACGATGAGTTTCCCTGCTCCGAGCACCTCGCCGCCCCAAGTATGCGACCTGCCGGTGGAAGGGACACATCTTTCAATGGCCATTTTTTAGGTACCCATCTATTGGAGAGAACTAGCATATAGAAGGCCTCTGTTTTTTGGGCTATTCATTGGATTGGGTTAAGGGAAAATTTACAGGAAACCTCTATATTTGATGGGAAAATCCATGGTTTCCTGTAAATTTTCCCTTAAACCAATCCATTGAGCTATGGGGATATGCCCCCCAAAAGTATGACTTTGTATGGTACCGTATCTTTATTGGTCCTGAAATTCCCATTGGAGCTCTGTCACCGGGGATAGCAATGAAGTACCACGACACCGAACCGTCTTCTTGGAAGCTTTTCTCTGAAGATAGCAGGCATACATTATACCGCCATTGTTGAGCATCGTCTTGCAGAGCTAAAGACCCTGGCAGGCTGAACTGGTACATGTAGATTTAGATTATCCCTAAGAAACCATGAAGAATCAGGGTCCTCGTGATGGTCCATTTGATGCTTGGACACCTCTTTACTTGCAATGTGGGGCGCCCCAAAAAAATAGGTTGGTATATGAAAAGACAACTCTAACAACTTAGGATGATAAAATAGTTATTGTTAAATAAGTCTATTTTTCATATACCAACAAACAGAACTTGGAGGCTATGTTGTCACTTCTGGGTCACGTTGGTCAAGTCAGCAGTTCCGCCAAAGCACGGCATGATTCACTCACAAAACAATGAACTCGACCATGTCTTGCAAATTGTCTCATCATCATCTGGCCTATTCTGATGATCATTGTTACCAATTATTGTTATTCCCCCAAAAGATGGGAAATTCTGCTAAAATAGAAGTAAAATTACTCCCCAAACAGACTATGATCGATCACTGTTCTATCCATTTTGGGGGTTACCATAAGATATCATCATTGTTACTACATATTGTTCTTTCACCAAAAGATAGAGAAAGTCAGTGGCTGAAATCTGATCATGATTATTATCATTACTATCATTGATACTGCCAAAATTATTGTTTTTGATTATTTGTCACTATCGATATCTCATGATTCACCTATAGTCAATATATAATCATATATATATATATATTCAATGTAATTTATGGGATCATCAATATTAACTATAGTTGTTAGTAGTAAACTTCACTTTGTCCCGCATCGCCCGCCTGGGAGCCATAGGAGAGCGAAGTTCGGTCCTCCAGGTCCTGCAAGAAGACCGATGTGTCAGGTGATTTGACCAGCAAAAATCGACGAAAATTCTACGAGTACCCTCTGGTACTTTGACATAGCTATTGAAAATGGCAATTTATAGTTGATTTTCCCATTAAAAATGGTGATTTTCCATAGCTATGTTAGTTTACCAGAGGGTATGTGAAAAAAAAGCAGGAAACAAAAATGCAAACACGGTGTGATTTTGCCAGCAACCATATCCAATGTTTACTATCTAGTTTAAATGTAGATTTGAAAACTTAAAATTTGGGGTGTTGTTTTTTGTTATATAAATGAAAATGCGGATTCAGCCAGAAACTGCCACCAAAGATATTGGTGTCACCCTGTGTGCTTTTTGACTCTGAAATTTGTTTGTCCAGCGTCAAAATGTATGGGTATTTTAATATGGTCAGTGGACATGGTGACACGGTCAACCTCAGATAGGTTTATCTATCCAAAAAAAACAAAGAATCTAGCATCAAACGATCCAGAGTTTCTCACAATCTTGGATCTGCTCAAGAAAGGCCCAACAAAACCGAATCAATAGATTTTCCTAATCATTACTGATATTTACTAATAATGTTCCCAATAGTTTCCCCAAATGGTGGCTATCCCAGTCGGATAGTTCTTGTTCAAGTTACCTTTAAAACATCCAAGAAATATCCATGATATTCCACTTTTGATTGGTGAATATCCCCCATGATGCCCCATGATATACCAAGCAATTTCAGCCTCGGATGGCCCGTCCGTCGGCTGTGGGGCTCTGCTATGGTACGCGGATGGGCTGGAATGACGGCCTCAAATGGGATGAATCGGGAGAATTCAATGAGGTTTCCTCAAGATAGCTAAGTTAGGCTAATGATTTGAATAACTGGTATGTAAAACAGATATATCTATTTTATGGTTGAAAATAGATAGAAAATTGGAAACATGGAAATTATATGAAATTATGATGAATTATGGGGGCAGCATCGTCTATCGTTGTTGGGACCCAGCTTTTTGTGGTGGCATGCCATGCGGATCATCCAAAACCAACCGGAATTGGGTCCCAACCGCAAGCGAGCCACCAGCTTTCCAGCTCAAAAATGGGGAGCTCTAGAAGCACAATCATTAAAGATATGAATTTTGACCACCAAGAAAACGGTATATTGATTAATGATTATTCACAATGGATTAGATCAAGAACATTCAAGAACCTGATTCCCATTTTGATGGTTCCCAAGATTCTTGAATGACATGAACAGTGCCCAAACTTCGTGTCCCATCCCCTTGTGGGGGTTTTCCTACATTGGATTTGATGTAATTAGATCCAAAAAGTTCTAAACACCGGTACCCCACCCATGAAATCAACGAAATCTGGAGCATGTGTGGAATCACCTTGAACTTTTGAACATGACATGGGACACTGGATCCTATTCACTGGGTTTCAAATGCACGCCCACAATGGCCTGTGCAAACTATGCCCGAACTATTTCCACCATGTGAATGTGTTCACCACTTTGAAACTCAGACCCAGCCAACTCTACTCCGGGCAAGCCATGATTTTTGAAGATGATGTGATAAAACTAACCCCCGGCGGTTTCAAGTGGGTCATCAAAACCCCAAAAGAATTAATGGGTACAGTGGTTGGTGGGTATGCCACATCACCCCAATCATGATTTCCGTCACCCACCCTCTGATCCGCCCGATGATCCATGCTAAACCTCTGCATTCATGTTGCCTCATCAGTTCAAGACTTGACTTCACTTTCATTTTGTTCTGAAATGTGGCTCAAAGATTCATCTTGACAAAGCTATCAATCGTCCAGGATTCTGGGTTGGGATATTCTAGATTCTGGAATTTTCATGAATCGCCACATTTGGATACATTTGGTGATGATATGTGATATGACCTGGTGATTTGACCCAGCCTCTGCATTCGAACCCTGGGAAGCCTGCAGTGCCTGCAACCGGCTTTGGAAACGCCACAGAAACATACGCTACAAATCAGTGAAGTGATGTAATGCGTCTGCCAATTCGTAAAATGAATGTGCAAATAGACATGTAATAATGAACTAATAATGACGTATTATTAGTCCTTTTTCCCGCAAAATGAGGAGTTGGCCTGAAGGGCCAACAACCCTCGTCTTCTTGAGTTCCCCATCAACCAACAGGGCTCCTGTACTGGATGACATAGCTGTCGGTGTTTCTTGAACTGGGGGAACCATGGGGAACCCCAAAACAGAACTCCGCCCCGGCCTTGTTGACCCGCCCCGGCCTTATAAAGTTCCATAATTCGTTGATCAGACAACTGGGACACCTGGCAGATGTGGAGAGATGAGCCGAGATTTGCCTGCGCCTCTCTGCTGCCATGTCTTGGGAAGCCAAAAAAACGCGATATTTGTGGGACTTTTGAGCAGCTTCTTTTTACTTGTACGTCTTATCTTACAACAGAATAGGGACCTGTGCGCGCCTCTTGTCACCATCATCACAATGATCATCATATTATGATCATCATCATCCTAAAACCTTAAACCCTAGAACTCCAAACCCCAAAACCCTAGACCCTTACGCAAGAAAAACCTAAAACCCTGAAACCCCAAACCCTAAAAACGATAAACCCTAAACCCAAGATGTGCCCCAAATTTCAGAAAGGTGTGGGCGAAACAGGGTGTTTGCGCGTAACAATACCACCAAAGTTTGATACCAAATGGACGTAGCTTACTCATTCGGTTGACCCCGGCAGGAATCTCAGTGAATCCATCTCTCAATTTCATTCAGAATTTCCGGATGATTTCCCAAGTTCGGAAGTTTCCAGTCAGCCATGCTTGATAAGTCGAGGGGTTGAGACCATTCATGACTTGCTTGGTGGCTGGTCTTGGTTGGAAAGGTCCCCTGAACCAGTTTAGCCGACATACTGCAGGGTTTAAAAACGTTTTAGCCGTTTACACCCTCTGGTAAGGAAACATGGCTGGATGGAAAATTAAACAAAAAAACATATATAAATGATCTATCATGATTTACCTATTAAAAATGGTGATTTTCCATAGCTACGTTAAATAACCAAAGGGTAACTAGGAGCAAAACAAGGTGCAAATGGATGGGTCAAAGTCATTGGACCCCAAGACCTTTGGGTAAACTAACATAGATGCGGAAAACCCATGGTTTCTCGTTCTCAAAATGATCTACAGATGGTGGTTTTTTCCACATCTATCTTAGTTTACGGGATGGTACATATATATATATATATTATATTATACATACATATATGATACATATGTGATACATATAATATATATATATATATATATGAAAATGTATCAACCCTCTGTCTCATAAATGTGTTTTATACATATATATATATATACATCCAAAAAAAAATACCACCAAATCACCAACCGGTGAACTGAACATGGCATCTCCTCCCACTCTCCCCACGGTGATGCACCACCACCTGCCAGGCTCCAGAACCCTTCCGTTTATTACGGCACTGCAGAGAAAGCCTGGGGCGAGGACGAAGATTTCGAAGGCGAAAGCGTCGAACAATTGGCGGGTCTTGGTGAAGATTGTTCAGGCAGGTTTATGCATTGTAGACATTATACTATAGTATACCACATATTAATACATGATGTAATGTTATATACATATAGTTATATACAATGCATGCATTGTACCACAATTGCTTATACATCTTTGTTCATCTAAATGCGTTTGTGATAAATTCAAATTCGATGCATAAAAAATCCGCCCTGGACAAGAATTAGTTTAGTTCCAAAACCAACCAAAACTGATTTAAGCGGCCTCATCTTGCAGGAATGATTTGGGAAATCAGGGGATTCTCCCTCTGGGAATGAACTTAGCATATTTATCATGGAGGGGGCCTGTCAACGCAACCCATTGTCCACAGGTCTGCCATGCTCCACAAAAACTTTCACACGACGAAGGTTTGTGCAATCCACTCAGTTTCTTGGTACCAGTCATGATCCCCCCAGTTTTTCCAATATGGCGAAGAAGGTCAAAACCCTCTGCTTTTCTTGCACTGAAATGAATCATGTATAAGTGCATGTTCATCCCCCCATATGACACTGATAGGCTTTGAATGGTTTTGGACTCGTTCCCACATGGCACGGATCGAAGATCCATCCCAGCAGTGCACTGAGATCCCGGGCCCGTGACAAAAATCGCAAAGCCATGACTTCTTGCACGCCCTGAGGACAAAGCCACGACTTTAAGGGATTGGATCAACTTGGAGTCGGGACCACCATTCCATTTCTTGGAAGAAACATAGTTTTTCAACACAGTGGAAACCAGCAATCTGGATCTCTATGGTCTGTGGTATACCGGTAATTTACTCCCTCCAATTTTAGAAAGCCATTTTCAGCGTATGGCTACAATCCATCTATAGTTGCTAGAGTTCCCAACCATGTATAGTTCAAACGGGGCAAAAATAAAAAAACACATTCCTGGGTTGAAGCATCAGAGTGACACATTGGAGTCCAAACTTTTGGAGATAAACTGAACAAAAATGGAAACCATCGCACATCTGATGATGCCAAAATGTGTGCTCCAGGGAACCACCATGTTTCTCCATTTGTTACCTTCTGGCAATCTAACATGTCAACGGAAAATCCACCAGTTCCAACACATTTGATTCAAATTGATATGAATTGATTGGTTTATTTTCCTCTCATGAACCTGGATCTTTCCATCACTATGTTTGATTTCCACAAATTATAGCAGCTATTCAAAATAGCTATGGTAAATGATGGTAAATGACCCATTTTTGGATGATAAACATGGTGATTTACGTATAAGAAAATCGTTATTTTCGGTAGCAAACGGTTCAATAACCAGAGGGTGTACAGTAATATCCGTGTCTGCTTTTCCAGGCTCCCACACCGCGCACTTCCGCTGAAGGAGCAGACCTTGAAAACGACCAGACCCATTGCGATGTGCAAAAAACATCAAAAAACAGAAGTTGCATGCAATAATCATTAGCAACCCAAAAAGAATGATGACATATGTAAACACACGCACACATAACATATCAAAACTAGAAAGGTGCAGAAATCTTCGTCGTTCATGTTGTTTCTGCATCTTTTGCGCATCATTGCGTCTCCCTTTTGGATTTGTGTTTCGGCTTTTTTGGAGCTTGTTTTCCCACCATGTTTCACGATAAATATATGGAGGTCTCCTAAAACGGGGCCATCCCTAAATCATCCATATTCGTAGGATTTTCCACTATAAACCATCCAGCTATTGGGGATTCAACCAACTAACCCTAGATAACCCATCATATTAATAGGATTTTCCATATAATGTGGGTAAAACAATAATAAACCATCCCTCAAATCACCATAAATAGGTGGTATAAACCATTCCAAAATGGGTGGTTTATTATTGTTTTACCAACATTATATATATATATATATAGTTATATATATAATTATATATACATACATCCACCATTTTGGAGATCCCCCATACGGAAACCCCCAGGTGAGGCCTGGCACAAGATGGTGCAGTTCTCGCCCAGGTGTAGCGCGGTTCCAAAGGAACGAGGTTGACCTCCTTCCCTCAGCGATCGAGGTTTGAAAAGTGCAGGCTTCATGGGATGTTCCATGGGATTTGAGTGATATGGATTCATGATAATTAATGTCATTTCATCGGATTTCAAGAGGATTTCATGGGATTTCTAGTGTTTTCCATGAGATTTAACATTCTTTAACTGTATTTCATGGGGTTTTGATGGGATCTAGTTGGATTTTAATGGGATTATGATAATAGATATGATATTCAACAGGATCTAGTGGGATTCAATTACATTAGTAGACTAAGCACCTTTGCGGCGTCTGAAAATGGGGCCCCCCAAAAAAGACCGCCTTCATATGGGACGATGATGAAGCAATGGATTTGGAGGTAGCCTTTAGGTACCAAACACAGCCACTTCGTAAATCGCTGATAGGAGGCAAAAATTGATCACGGCATCCTTCACTTCGGCAGTCGAACTTTCAAAGGGATCGGGATCTGCCATGATCAGCCCTTTTTCCAGCTGATTTCAAGCTGTGGAAGGGGATATGGAAGAGCCAAATGGAGAAGAGACCCTTTTCCAGGATGCTGAACAGAAATTCCCCAAAAAGATCCAAAAAGACAGAAAAGTAAAACCCATGTAAATCCAATCATAAGATAGGGTTAGAAAGATTGGTGGTGATAAATTGCGTGGCAGTTACTACATGAGCCGTTGTCAAAACGCATTGTCTTCGCCAATCTCCCCAAAAAAGAGAGTATCGCTTCTTTGGGGGGCCTATCGCTAGACATGGTTTTGTATTTATCAAAGAAAGAGGAACACACCTACCTTAATTAGATGCAGTTAGATCATAATATATGGGGGGCTCTTAAAATGGTGAAATCCCTAAGTCACCAAGGGTTTTAATACTCAGTCATGGTCATTCAATGTCATTCATGACTTGGATGATTTGGGGTAACCCCATGACATAGGAAACCTCCATGTATCTACCGCAGCAGAACGTCCGTCCCAGTGACGACATGCGCGCGAGGATCCTAAGACGGGCCACAGGAAACGAGGGACAGCGCAGAAAATGATGGATTTAATGGGATAAAATGGGGATTTTAATGGATTTTATGGTGATTCATAGGGATTGAACCAAGAAACATTGAGGATGTTATTGGGAAATACCCTCTGGTTATTGAACATCGCTATGGAAACCATGGCCCATGGCCCATAGAAATAGATGATACACATGATGATTTACCGTTCTCAAAAATGGTGATATTCCATGGTGGATAGCTACGTTAAATAACCAGCGGGTAACCCCTAAGCAGAGAAAGTTTACAACATTTGACAACAACCTCCTTGAGTAGCTCAACCGGGTATGAAAATCCGCCTACGGCCCTCCAAAAATCGAAGGAGATGCCCACTCTGGGCTCAGCGGCCATGGCGAATCTTAGATACCACGGAAAAGAAGTGGCTATTCATGATATTCGAGATGTCATTTCATACCTGTAACTCCGGTAGTCCATGGTTGCCGACCGATGAAGGCCTTTTTCAAGGGTTCGGAAGTTCGGAATCACCGTATTGTGAGGGGGTTGCCGGGTTGCCAGGGTGTTGCCCGGTTTTTGTCTCAGATTTTCAATGGGGACAAGGATTTTAACAGGTTTAGAATGGTTTCGACATGTATGAACCAGTTGACTTCCGGATTACCAAGTCAATCCCATAGAGGTTGAGAAGCATCCAAGTGTTTGCCGGAGAGATATGACCCAAGGCACCCGGCAGCACAACATTGTCTAGCAGAATCTAGCACCAAGTTGGGAATTATTCAATTTCCTCAATACACATCACCCTTACCTATGGTTGAATATCAAGTAAAACCATGTGTCCATGTATACAAAATATATCAACAAAATATCATATGCACAAATCTCCTTCTTCACTGAATGGTAAACTTGTCTACACTTCTGCTGCTCAAAGTTCCAAATGTTTGGGAGGTTCAATCCCTCTCTTGTTTGGTTTTTATAAGCGCACCCAAACGCAACGCGACGCTGGGGTCGGCACTGGCAATCACTGAGCGCCACCATTCTGCGGCCACTGATGGGGCCTGGTTCCATAACGGCGCTAATGTCCCCTTCATTGCTGTGTGCTTATGTTCCCATTATAGTTTATATCCAGTGACAAATACTCTGATGGGTGCCTATGTTTGTTGTATGAGCTATACTCTCCGGTGTCATCAAACATGGCTGAAAAATCACCACTTAGTTCAATGATTTTCCCATCAAAACCTCCATGTTTCGGAGATTTCCCAGCCAGCCACGTTTGATCTTATCGGGTTCCAACCCTTTGATTTGCTGGGTTGCATCCCATGTTTGTTGACTATCTATGTTTCAAACATCCATCACTCATATTCCCAATAATATCCAGCAATATCTCAACAACAATATCAAATATCCATTGAGTATATCCCATCATATCATCTTATGGTTGGTCTAATAACCCCAACTATGTCACCCAAAACTTCAATTTCATTGATTACATCCTTATTTTTGAACATGTTTGATGGTTCAATCATGTTCAAATTCCCATACTGCTTGGTCCTGTTTTACTCCCACTAAAGCAACAACTGTTGATGATGATGGTTCTTTGTGGGTTCAAATCTAATGTTTCTGCTTGATCTTGCTGGTGAATTTCACATCTTCCTGATCTGCAGCCAAAGATTAGCTTGTATACTAAACTATTTGGCCAGTCCGTTTTCCCAGAATCGCAAACCGAATTAAATTCAAATGATATCCCCATAATCGTTGGTCAAGCACCCCCCCAAATTCCTATGTTCCTTAGTTCAATTCCTGATTTTCCTGCACCATCTCAAACCACCTGAAAATGTTGGGTATCGCACAATCCCAAAAGGCTAATCATCATTTCCCCTATGACGGCCATGTGGAGGTACCCAATTTCTAGACACGCCCAAGTCTCACATAGATCAAAGAAAAATCCCACCATATCCCCATAAAGATATCCAATAGTACTGTATCTCAAGTTTTTCTAGTTCATCTCCCGTTTACAAAGTAGGTTTCGGCATATCCCATTGAACATATCACATTGAGTTGGTTGGTCAAATATCCCATTGAATCCCATTAGATCTCATTATTCAGATCGCATCAAAACCCCGTGAAATCATGTTAAATCCCATGGAACAAACAATGAAAATCCCATGGAAATCCCATTTAAGTCTCATCCCAAAACTCATTATTGATTATCATATATACCAATATTGTTATGACATTAACATACACCATTAAGTACAACCATTGAAGCCATGGCCATTGAAATAGTGGATTTTTTTCATTTAAAATGGTGATTTTCCATAGCTATGTTGGTTTACCAGAGGGTATATCCCATTCATCCCATTAAAATCCCTATAAAATCCCATTAAATCATCATTTTCCCATGGTTTCCTATGGTTTTCCTATGGTAAATTGATGGTTTTTTTATAACCCCCGAAGCATCGCAACCAACCGCACCCTGCATGGCTCGGGTCTGGAGCCCTTCAGCAGCAGCCGGCAGACCTGGCGGGATGGGGATTTGAAATCGCCATGTTTGATACCAAGGATTCAGCCCATTTCATGGATTTAGCAAGCAGAATCTTTGTGGTATATATATATATGTATATATACATACACATGTATATTGACATACATATGATATAAGTATAAACAGTTTAAGGAACATACATGAGAGTCGCCCAAGGGTGGGACCAAGGGTATTCCTCTAGTGGATTGTAGTGATGCCACCACCAGGAAGTACTCTAATCCTATGAAACCAAAATGATCCAAAATCGGTCGGATTTAGCGATTTGGGAAACCCGGTCATGGGTCAATGTTGGCATTGAATCTCCAGCATATACTCGGCATCCGAATCCCCGTTCAACCAGCAGGACCCCGGTTGAATCCCCCGAATTCGATGAGAGGCTTCCTCAGCTTGGAAAAGTCATAGCTACTGTATCAAAACACACGAGGGAGTATCCATTTGATGGTCGAACTTCCAATTGTGATGGTCAAATGTGTCCATGCCTTATGGTCAAATAGCCACATGGGATGGTTGGTCAGTCTCCCTTACCCCCTGAATACCTCGTAGAGGGATGGGCAAATCATCCCTGGCAATCCAATGGGTTTTCGTTACCTTGCTAATTTAAGCATTGCACTCTGTGACTGCTATCATCCCAGTACATTTAAGTATACAAGGGATGGTTTTTAGAGGTCCCGAGTTCATGGGTTATTACAAGAGTCCCTGTACAAGTAGGTATCAAAAAACGCTGTAGCAACCAACCCAATGATGAGAATCATTCCCATTACATTATATCTTATCATATTAGATCACCCATTCCAGTATGTATATAATATATATATCCGGCAAATGTTCCCAAGAAATGGCAATCTTTGATGGTACATCCCCATATTTTGGCACACGAGATCCCCGCCTTCCGCCAGTTCTTGGTACTGCTCGGTCATAATCTGTCGCACAGCCTGGGTAGGGCCCTGATATTTATAGCATAAATAGCTAATATGATCTAAAACATGAATGAAACATTGTGAAACACAGGAATGTCATGTAATATTAAGAAATACATTACACAATCATATCATATAGTGCAATACATTACTGTCTATCTAGCCTTTATGTGTGTATATATATATACATATATAATATGATATTATATTAAATCAAATATGTAGTCAAGCTTGGATGTCTATCGTCATTCAGAATCATTCAAGACGCAAAGACCTTTGAGTTCATCACCACAGATCTCACCTGAAAGGTGACAATGATTGCCTCATTTCGACCCATGTCATCGCTAAAAGTCACGTGGGATAAAAGGAAACCACAGATTCCCCAGAAAGAAGTCATGAAAGGAACAATAGATTCAGAATACAACAAGTATCAACAAGTATAACTATAACCACTCAGAATTAGCTGACATAGATTTTATATGATTTTATGATGAACTATCATGTTCACCAACAATGATTTCCTACACCCGAGAAGACCGACCCAACAACCAAGGCATCATGGTTTGCTATGGTACAGATGGCCCATTTAGTTCGCTGATTTGCGCATTTTTCCATGATATGAACTGTTGAAGGAGAGCCCATCTCCGGCCATCTCCATTTTTCTTTTTCAACATGTAGATAGATTCGGTCATGGTGTGCCAGCCATTTTCAACGGAGGCTGTAATCTTCCACTCCAGTCTGGTGATATGATACTCCAGCTTGCCAAGTTCAGTTCATCTCAACAATTTCTTCATAAGTTTCCCTACTACTATGGCTTATCATACTACCCGATAAATCTGATAGTATAGCAATGTATAGCAGTATAATGCAGTATAGCTCTATTCACCAATCAACTGTTTAACAAGTTGATGGATCAGTTTACATCAGTCTCCCAGGTCACCCGGACTGGAGAAGGATTGGGTCCAACGACGACATCAGCATCCTTCGGGCTCTGCAGGAGTTGATCCCCTAAGAAACACCACCTAAATGGTCCCAAACAAGTGTAAATCCATGTAAATCCCCTTCTGAACCATTTGTTCAAGGATTTCTAGGGGGTCTTTGATATGAATGGCGCAAGGGGCCAGAAAGACCAACTGATGGATGTCACCAAGGTTTTGTTTGGAGATGGGATTTCACCACCCAAAAGGGGAAGACGCAGGATCAAACAGCATCAATTCTATGTTGGTTTACCAGGGGGTATCTCCTGAACACAAGGTTAGATGCTTTGTCGCTTGTCTCATTTTTGCCTGCCGCTGTCTGCAATCTACTGTCGACTACATGAGACTATCTGTATGAGAAGCATGGAAAAACCACAATGGATCATGCTATCATGTGGTAAACACAAGAATCAACCACCACCATGTTCCTAAAGAATGGTAGTATAAACCATCCCCAACTGGAAGCTTCTTATTGGTTTTAGCACGCTCATCCATGGGCGAGGTGTTGACCGGTGTACCCCTTCGAGGTGGCCATTTTTAATAAGGAAAATGATGATTCCCGTCTGGTAATCGAACGTAGCTATGGGAAAATGGCCAGGTGAATAGATCATCTAAATATAATATATGATCAAATAGGTAAGTAACCAATATGGCTACGTTAAATTACGGGACGGTCATTAGTGGAATTAGAGGTACCCCAATTTTTGGACTGCCTCATCTTTTGCCCATATTCGGAGTCAGCAATCGGCAAAGTCTCAAATACTTGAGCGTTTAAGTATGTTTAAGTGAGGTACTTAAGGGTATTTTCTGTTGCCTCAGCATACAGTCATCTGTCAAGTATACATATGTCTATGCTTGAAACACTCAGCAAGCCATTTCCGTTTTGATGTTTCTGGTTTACCAAGGTCACCCCAAGTGATTTCTCAACGTTTAACAAGTTGAAAAACCCAATTGCATGGCATGGGAATGGCCATGAAGTGGTTACAACCTAGAAATGTCACCATGAAATCATTGGTTCTCCACATCTTTACGGCTGAAATCATGTGACATCCAGATTTGGGGCCACATGTCATAGCCATTTTCTGGGGATGTTCCATTGCTTGTTTGCCATTTCTGACCGAGCTCAGGCACCTCAAGCTGATCCTCACTCGCCTCAACGCGGGCACCGTCTCACCAAGTTTCGTTCCATGTGGGTTTGCCCAAGAATGATGAATGATGCTACAGCATGCTACAGAACCATTGGATTCTAGTGCCTTTTTTATAGGGTACACTATGGTACACTATGGTACTCTATGGTACACTACACCATGAACATGGATGAAGCCAGGAAGGAACAGAATTTAAGGACCCCCTACAAACATCTACAAACTATGTTACATGCACCTGACAACATTTGATGGCAAAGCGCCCGATCTTTTTATCTGGAGATACCCAACGTTAAAGAGCAGCAACATGGAACTTCAATGAGCTTCAGGCAAAATCAGTGGACGGAACCCTGAAAATCTCGCTTGCATTGGCAGGTTTGGCGGTAGAACTGCAACCCTCCAATTTCCTTGGCGGTGATGTTTTTTGTTGGCAAATCTATACTGTAATGATCTGTAATGGCTATGATGATCATTGATAGTTATACCACAAGCATAAAGATTGTATAGTAACATCATACCCTGTGGATCCTGGTACCTTCTGAAGTGATTTGGCGATCATTTGGCAGGTCAAGTACCATCTATAGGGATATCCATATTTGGAACCCATGAGAGATATCATACACGAGTATAGCATAGGGAGGTTTCCAAAAATAGGGATACGAAAAATCATCCAAGTTGACCATATGTTAGCATTTTTCACCCCTGGTGACTTGGGGGTACCTCCATTCATTTCAGGCAACCCTCATATCTTTCACCACATTCTTTGCCTCATGCATCCCACCACCATTCCCAGCAAACATCCCTCAGCTCCCAACACTTTCATCGTCACGGTCCGAATGATCGGCCCTGGCAAGTGGCCAACCCTCAAAAAAAATGGATGGCAATGGCTGGTGAATCCATTGTGAAATCTCCAGTTTTTCAGAGGTTGAAACAATCATGGACATATGACATGGTCTACTGTATGTGAAATGCATGGAAGGAACGTTGGCTCAATCCCAAGGATCGATGATCACACACACACACAAAAACATATGAGGTGCGTGGCTCAAAATGAAATATGCCGCCCAAATGTCCAATTTGATAGGGAAAATGATGATTCGTGATACACAATGATGTTTGTCATGTTTCCCATATTTTTTCAAACAAACCGCAGGTAGTTCTTGTCAAATGTTCCGTTTTTCTGGCTGGCCTTAGATACTGTCCAAAAGAAAGTAGGAGAATGATCAGATTCCTGCATCGAAACACCAAACATCCCAGCCAAACCAAGCGTTCAACAGATTGACCGGCCTAATGACCATCAAGATTAACTGCTCCAAATGACCAGTCATTCACCACGATCACCAAGACTTACCCAGATCCAATCTACATCAAACATCTCCCATGTGCATCCAATTCTATACATGATGTTTTCACCACCATACTGCCATGTTTGATTAGCAACGAGTAGTACTATATATGTGTTTCTTTGTGTTTTTTTTCCCTCTGGCTTTCTTTGTGGTTTACCCTCTGGTAAACTAACATAGCTATTGAAAACGGCAAATTCATAGTTGATTTTCCCATTGAAAATGGTGATTTTCCATAGTATCATGGATGCCATGGCATCACCATGGGTTGACCTGCCATGAATTTCCGCCTTCGTTTTCTCCACCAAAGTGACTTCGACGCAGTCGCGGACATCGACCTGGCGCTGCGGACAGCCACATCCGGTGTTTTCCTGTGAAAAAGCTAAAATATTAATGTATATAGAAAATACTATATACTATAAATATAGAAAACCAGCAGAAACCTTAAAATTGTGTGTTCCTGAAAACATGTTCTTCCAGATTCTGTGAACATCCTTCGACAATCTAAACATACCATTGTACATACCTGCGTGGTAGTTTGATTGACCGTAAAAGTAGTTTGTCTATAATGTACCACTGATATACACACATTCATAATTTTAAGCATTCATGCATGGAAAACATGTGTATGTATATATATATATATATGAATATGAAGTAAATATGTAGATATGTGTACTATGATAATATATATATATATACATACTATAAGGTTAATGATACATAAAGATACACAAAGCCCTCTACGTATGCATGAAATAAAACACCTATATATATATATAGCCTATATATATATGCCTATATGATCCTATATGTACATATTTCATCAATTTTAAACACATATTTCGATAGTCAACTATCCCAGTTCTAAGAGCTCTACAAGAGCCCTTAACGTACACCATACTCCATTTCTCGGGCCTCTGGCAGTATGCACTTCCGCCTGTGGCTCGCCTGTAATGCTCCGAAAATGCGAAAGTCAAGCCAGATCATCCCATTTTCCAGGGATTGAACATAGAAAATACATGAATAAAACCACTAAGCAAATGAATGTAGGTCAAAACTTTCATGGAATCTCCATTGACACGAATAGGACCTACAACATGACTTCAAAACTAGTCCCACTGAGGTTGTTCAACCGTCAATGACATATTCTTCTGGGATCATCATCCTCTTAGAAATGGTGTATCCATAAGGCTACCATCTTCCAATCTTCCTGACCTGAAATAAGGCTAGGACCTAGGAGAGTTATCCCCTACCCATCACTGAAAGTGGATTCCAATGGCGTCGCTGTGAGGTTATGGGTCAACACCAGGAGAAACCCTGGCGAACACCAGGATCTAGTGGCTAAACGAATGCTGGTCCCCAAATTGTTAGATAAATATTGTGGATAATAATGTAATATAGTAATATTATAGGTGTTGATCATGTTTGATCTATCTCCGTCTGAACTTTGAAACGAGTAGTTTGGGCAAGGCTTGGGTGCAAAAAGTGGGGAGATCACCCTCATGCCGGGATGCACTGGATGCAGCGATGACTGACCTCTGAGATTTCAATCAAAATTCAATCTCCCAATGTGCAAGAAGGGACCAACCTACAATTCTACAAATGGATTTCTCTAATATTGGGGGACCCCTTTGGTTTCATTTTTGGACCAACATGATGGATTTTCCATCGCCAGGATGGAAGGTTTGGCAGCTCCCTGGCGTCCACTCTTTCGCTTGACTTCACAAAAAAGGGGGCATTTTATAACACCAAATTTCTGGCATTTTGTAGAGGATCAAGCATGGGGGATCAGAAAACAACAAGTATATACAAGTATCAAGATTCTTAAGATGTATTACCCTCTGGTAAACTAACATAGCTATTGAAAATGGCCATTTATAGTGGATTTTCCCATAAAAAAAAAGTCATTTTCAATAGCTATGTTAGTTCACCAGAGGGTAAGTCAGTACAGTAGGGATTGTACCCTGCTGTTCACACCTCCATCGGCTCCCACCCCTTGGATCCCCTGGGGGCCCGGCAGACCGAGAACTCTGAATCTCCAGGGTCAGGGCTTATAAATGCAAGTCGCACCGCGGTCTGCAGAGTAAAAATAAACTGAGTTCAAGAATATCTGAGACTGAGACTTGGGAACTCTTTGCTTGATAATTTACCATACAATACTCCAAGAACAACCAAAATGATGCTGGATAGTTCTGGCTAAAGGCTGGGTACCAAAACCAATTGTCAGGGAAAAAAACACATACAGAGTCATCATTGGATTTGTTTCAAATGTTGGAAATTTCATGTTGGTCAGCCAACATGGACCTGACTTGAGGGACCCCCCCTGCCCCACGCCACACTGCTGTGAAGCCAACTGGTCGCGACGAGTTTGATCCTAACATGTACCCATCAACCTGGGCAATCAAGCCACCCAATTCCTCTGTGCATCCCAAAATAGACATTTCATCCCAATATCTCCATATGAAATAAGTATACACATATCATATCATATACATTTATACATACATATATCGTATATGTCTATAAGTACATATATACACACACGTCCGCATAAAAGATCATGAAGTAACATCAGATAATTACGCCATACACATAGTTGCAGGTTGACACATTTGATTACATTTAGAACCCAAATGACCCACCCAGGTATCGCTTCTTGGCAGCCTTAAAACCGGAGCATGACGACTCGCCGATTCCGATTTCAATATTTGATACTTGACAAATCCAATGTGTCCCAGGAAAACTCCCAAATTGTAGGGGTCGGCTCCGCTCAAAATCACAAATTTGGATAATTTTAGATGAAATGGATCATGAAGTCTCAAATGTCCCCTGTGGAATTGTAAAAAGACCCCGTCCCCAGGGGCTGTTGATTTCCAGTCGACCCAGACTCCACATATTTGGGGAGTCTCAAATTTTAAGGCACCCCAATGGGTAAACTCACATAACTATTGACAATATTTGAAAATCACCAGTTAAAATGGGTAAATCAACTATTTCTTACTATTTCTATGGCCATTTTCCAGTTCGCTATGTTAAATTACCAGAGGCTAATCTATGATCTTCTTTTTCCAACAAACCTGTGGATTTGATCAACAAAAAGTGGTGATATCAGCAACAATCACGGGGATTTTTCACGGGATAATATGGGTCAATGTTCAAACGTAGCCTCTGGTAATTTAACATAGCGAACTGGAAAATGGCCCGTTTACTGCAAAGATAATTTTCCGATTGAGAATGGTGCTGTTCAATAGCAAACTCTTAAATTATCAGAATTTTCGGTGAAATCCCGATTCATCAACGTAAAATCCCATGAAGAATCCTCATGAACCATACGAATTCTTGGCAAATTCCTAGGCATCTCCTTCGCCAACATCACCTTCTAGGAGATTCTGCATCCCATTGTGAAATGCACATCGAAGTTTCGCCGATACCCTCTGGTAAACTAACAGTTTGCTATTGAAAAATAGCCATTTATAGATGATTTACCTATTAAGAATGGTGGATTTTCCATAGTCATGTTAGTTTACCAGAGGGTAAACAAAAAGGAGTGACATATTAGGAACATTTCATATGTGTATTAACGAAGAACCTTGGCGGCAGACTTCTCAATTTTGGAGTTTTCCACAATCCCTGTGTCTGACAAATTCATGGGGCTTGCTGGCAAAAAATATTGCAATATATTGCAATTATATGAATCCACTGGTTGATGTGCGTTTTCCCTACGGAATTCTATGAAAATCTATGATTCATATCCATAGGTTGTATGATCAGCACCGAGCTACGGCCATGGAGTCAGGCAGCATGCGCCTGGTCAAGCCGATTGATTCGATTGATGATTGGTGCTTTGTAATTGTTATGTATCTGTACTGTTTAGGTGTTGAGATGTATTCATTTATATGTATCTAGATGTATTTATAGATGTGATGTATGCATTTAGTTGTATGCATTTAGATGTAGACAAATAACATTAGATATATCTAGATGTATTGACATGTATTTGATACATTCCTCTGCTGCAGAATAGTGGATTGGGTTTTTAACACCCACAGTTGCGTGTGATATTATTTGATTGACTGATTGACTGTTGAAATAGGATTATCTTGGTGGTTTTCTGGTCCCCTGATAAAAGCCTGACAATGTTTCACTTTCAATGGGAAAAATAAATGTTGAGAGCATGACTACAATCCATCCAGTTTGCATATTCTGAAGTTCAGAATGGTGACATTTCCGGGAAAAAAAAACATGTCGCACAATAATACATCTGATCCTGATGCTGATGCTGATAATGCTGCTGGGTGCTGCTGATGATGATGATGATGATTATGATGATGTTGATGATGATGATGATGATGACGGTGATAAATTGCAAACGACTAAGTATGAACAAACCAATGGCCTAAGTCTTAGAACATATTCAGACGTGTCACAGAAATGGTCACGTGTCATCGTGTTCATACCATAGAAATCTCTTGGAATGTGACATGACAACTCCCAACAGAACAACTACCACTGGCGTCTGGCCGTTGAACCTTTGCAAAGGCCAAATCTTCAATTTGTCGGTGGTGGTGCAAGCCGTCATCCCAGCGCTGCAGGAAACCATCTCCTCCCAAAATTTGCATTGAAGTTCTTTAGCTTCATCTGCCAAGAAATGTCCTGTTCTCAACAAAAATCCTACTGTGGGTAAAACAATGATAAACCACCCATTTGGTGATGGTTGAAATTCCACCTATTTATAGTGAAATTAGGGATGGTTTATGGCATTGTTTTACCCACATTATTAACCATTATGAATCAGTATTCATCACCATTCAGCAACGGCCATCTCCAACCCCGTTCCAAGCATTTTCCATGGCAAGAAACTCAACCACCGTCAGGCCCGTCTGACAGGATCCTCCGCCACGCAAGCCGAAGCCCCAGCTGTAGACACGGAGCTGTTTCAGCGGCCCAAATTTTCCTGGGGAACTGGCTTGGATCCCGTTTATAGCAATGGCCTTTCAAGGGTCAGGAGGAAACTGCTACTAATCATGAATTGGAACCATTCCCTCTATTTTCAGAAATTGGTTCAAGTTGAAGTGGAAACTCTGGCCTATTCAAGAATGCGGAGATGGGGTCAGCAAATGGATGCACGGTACTTCAGTGAAACATTTTCATAAGGCTGCTCCCCTGAATGTCTTGTTTTTTGGTACTGACCCAAACACTTCCAAGGAGACAAAACCATCAAACAGCATCAAACTATATGGATCTATTTGGTACTCTCTGTACTTCTGGTTTCCTTGCCGCGTAGGAAAACGAACAATTCTCTGCTTCCTGTGTCAGCTGGTTCAATTGAATGGCAGGTAAACATCATGCGGCAACCCCAATGATAAACCCGAAGTTTGGTCAGGTTTATAAACACTCCCCAAGGATAGAATTGTGTGCGCAAGTGAGTCTTTATGTTTTTTCTTGGGTTTACAACATGCTTCCTGGCCCAATTATTACTATAGCTACCATAACTACTACAACATCAATTATCATGACAATTACTATGATTATAGTACAAGTATCAGTTATCATTATCATTGCAACTATAGTCTAATGATCGTAGTAATGTTTACTATAGTTGTACTGTCAAGTTCTAGAATGATAGTACAGCTACACACAATTGTAACAATAACTATCACTATTACTCGAACTAAAAACTATAACTATCGTAAAGTACTATGATATCAATTATCGCATAACTGTAACAATTCTATACTATACTATTACTATTACTATCACTATCACTAGTACTAGTACTAGTAATTACTACTACTATTACTATAACTATACCTTGTAACATTCAGCTAGTTTCTGATCCTCCTGAGTCTCCGGACGGGCCAACAGGTAGCAGGCAAGATCCTCGGGGACGCACATGGCGCCTGCGAACTGGATCAAGCGTAAGCCTGGCCATCACTGGGCGCTTGGTCAAACTGTGTATGGAAATCCTGCACCGGCTTGGATGGTTGAAGCATGTTGAAAGCCTACAAACAATCGTAAATCATGGGATGTTTACCACCTATGAAATAATGGTTTATCACCTATCAACTGGACAAATAACTGGATCATATTTGGGGTTTTGGGTGATTTGCCATGAAGAGATTCTGATTGATTATACATGAAAAAAAACATATCATGATTGATGGTTACACCATGTTACACCATCAGAAATATGTTGATGAATAGCCAAAATTGGTGAACTGTTGAGATTGACTGCAATTAATTATGGATTGATTATACACGGTGTTATAATTAGATCGATGCAATGCTCATTATAAGCTATGCCATGTGTTGCTATATCATACAATCAATAAATCTAACATTTCTCAAAAATTGGATATACCGTGATATACCCAATGCTGGTGGAGATCAGTGGTTATGGTTTCAATCCTACAGAAATGGAAGGCATTGCATTGACACCAATGGTGGTGACCAAGAACCCTGGCTCATGGTTCCTCAACTCTCCAACTCGATGAAGCTTACCCCCGAATCCGCCAGTTTATCATCAGGTTCCCCATGAAAAAGAATAATTTGATATCTGTGTGTATATAATTGTATATTATATATATATGCATGTGTACATACATAATTAATATCATTATCAATTACCAAAATAATCATATAAGTGCAAGCTTAATTGCTATACTAATAAGGGGAAAAACAACGAGGTATACCAGTCCCCATTTCTGGATCCACCGAATAATGTAGGAAAGCCAATGCCATAAACCTACCATGACTTGGGATGGTTTAGTAACACACCCATAGAAACGGTGATCTTGGGGGTGGTATATAAATACCATGTTTTACCACATTATATGATATCCCACACAGAATTGGATCGTAATATGGTTATCAGCTAGTTATATAATATAATAACTGGCTCCAGCACATCCAAGTAGTGACGGTTCAGCAAACGTGTATCAGTACTGTGGCAAATTCAAGGTCCAACAATTTACATTTATATATAGTATACATAATCAGAAGGACAATCTTTTTAGACCAATAATCATGCCAATTGATATAGTAAACTTAGTAAACATTAGTCAACCATCTGAAATCGGGATTTCCTCCAAACTTCCTTCCTCCAAAGAAGCACAAACTGGCCACCGGCTTTGTGCCGCGCCTTTCTCTTTGGCTGCTTTGTGGTACTTCTGGATGAGGAAATGGCCAAAATTCACCTGTTGCTATCCAATTGGCGACTCCAAATGTATGTCACTTTGGATTCTCTGCGAGAAATGCAAAGAATGTATCTGCAAATAATTGCAACTTGTGGAAGAAAACACGGCAAACTCTGAAACTTCTGACTGGTTTGCTTTCTGTTCGAAAAAAAAACGAAAACGCCTCTTTTCCACGAGCGTGATCGAAAAGTCTGGTGGATGAACTAACTCCCTACAGCTCTCACATCAGCCGCACATATGCGTGCTGGAATCGTCTGGATCACCTTTCACCTTCTTGCTGCAGCACTTCTCTGAATCGTAGTTCCCTTTGTCATCTTTGAAAAGGGGCTTGCTCCCACTCTTCAGGCAACAGTAGCTGCCCTTGGGTCAAAATGCCACCCATCATAAACATAATAAACCATGCAAATTTCAGCATGCTGCTCAGAAACATTGCGCATCAACAATCATCAGCCAAAAGATCAAAGATACGAACTGACACAACCGAAAAATCATCCAGTCTTCAACGAGTCTTCAACCACCTTTTTTTGGGGAGTTGGAGTTCAAATGAAAGGATTTTCGCCTGTATTATTGTATCATCTTGTGTGATCCGAGTACCCACGAATCACCTGAGTTTCAAGACCGACACTCTTTTTGGATCTTTTTGGAAGGGGCAACTGGGCTCAGTAGACTCTATGCCAAAAGCCGCTCCACATTTCGATTCAAAAACCCGCAGTTGCACGGAAAGTTGGTCACAAGATGTCAAAAGGAAAACACACCAGGGAATCCATGCAGGTTTTGGCTATGACCCTGTCAAACAAACATGTTTTATCCATTTCCCCAGCATTTTCCAACGATTCTTTCCGTTTTCATCCCCGTCTTTGACGGAACGTCCCCCCCGCCTTGCCCTCCCAGTTCTTTTTGCACGTCGTCTTGCGATCCTCCAGGTAGATCTTGCTGGCGCACATGGTGCCGCCGATGGTCTTTTTGCAGGGTTCTTGCAAGGCATTTCTGCAATAGCCCTTCTCCCCTTCGGGTTCACAGACCTGAGTCATTGGCCACATTGCTGAGACAACAAATCTCAAACCCAAAACGGTGCACAATCTGCACAGACTGGGAAGGTTGGAGTGGTATACGTGGCTCTCTGAGAATCTGGTGTGGAAAAAAGGGTTGAACATGGTTGAACCATGTTGTCAACATGAACACATCAGTGTCACATCAGTAACAAAGACGGCTTGTGGATGTTGGAGCACACTTGGGTTGTGATCATCCCATCTGTTCGCATGAAACTGAACAGCTTCAAAAACTGGTCCAATCTTCTCATGTTTTTCCAAGCCAAGACACAAAGCCGGGTTTGCAGCAAGGCGTCTTCAGCTGCTCCTTCCAAGGCATCTGTGGACATGTGCAGAGGCCCAACTTGCCTGGAAGTTCCTGGTGGGACATCATGGAAGGTCGAGCGCCGAAGGTCAGCACCCAAGGCATCACCAAAGCAATGAAGCGAAGCATGTCTCAAACTCACGAGTTTGGCGCGAAAAGCTAACTTCGGAAGTTCTGCAGTTCTGCCCTTGAGCCACAGCTGGTGGTTTTTTGCCACAAATTATGGTCAAATGGGATCATCATCCCATTGAAATGAGATGAAATTTGATGGCGCTTTAAGTGACGACTGGGGAGGGATTGACGCTGTGGATGTGGGTCTGGGCCGAGCGGTTGGCTTTGGTTGCCAGTGTAAAATCATGTAAGAGAGAAGAAAAGAAATAGAGTCAAGACGGATACACTTCAAAAGATTCATAATATTACATAATATTATAGACCTTTATGAAGATAGGGAAATAGTTCGGTTTGGCACCGCAGAAAAGCTGAAAAAAGGTATCACTGCAACCAATGACAAGGAACAGAAGAAGGGTGTGAGAGCTTATGATAAAGCAGTTCAAACATATCGAAATGCGGAGCCAATAGGAGAAAGTGAAGAAGGCAACAGAGAAGGCAGTATAGGAAGGAAAGCAGCAGTGGTGGATAGAGGAGTCAGGGGAAGAATGAACCCGAAACAACTCAAACAATTTTCAGATAGATTGACCAAAACTTGTAGAGAAAGGGTGTCTGGCAACAGGCATCTTTACTCTGTAATAAATATATATATATATATATGTTTTCACTGGAGAACAGGAATGATGCTAAGAAAGGAAGTTTCATACATGATGGCAGGGAATACTATCCACTCATAATCAATGAAAATAATCAATGAAAAAGAAATATGTACAGCAAGTATCAAAGCACAAAAGTTCATAGAGAGAGAGAGAGAGAGTGGTTAAAGAGAAGGTGGATAGGTTTTCTGACAAAGCAAGGTTGAAAATAGCGATGGGATTAATGAGAACTGACAAAGAGTTTGATAGGATGGTTCCAAAGTGAAATGCATCACTATGTGGACTTAATCAGACTTGCAAGCTCAGAACTGATTGATGAAAGTGGTGTCAGCTATGTTTTCAGATGAACTCACCAACTCAATGACCGAGGTTGAAGGATGAGAATCTTAATAGAAGACAATCTTCAAAATTCTACCGTTAAGAAATTCTGTACCTTTAACCCTGAGTTCTTGGTGGTTGGCAGAGCTCAGATCACCCAATTTGTGGCGCCAAAAGAGTTGCCTCACCGGTGATGTCAATATAGTGCGTTCCGTTTTCAACCTGAGACGCATGTGGAAGGAGTGGCCTGTCATTCAAGAGGATTGATTGCTGGTGGTTGGGGATTGTTGCTGTCTGACAGGAGTGTTGGCATCCGAATCCAGTTGTATATGTGGTTGAGTGTGGTTGCTTGGTGGATTTACCAATTTCCTGACGGGATCTGTTCGTGAGATTTGATGTCTGAAATTCTTAGGGATGGGAAAATGAAGATCTTTGGCATGATGTTAGATGCCTTGCTGGAAAACTCCCTACCTGGTTCCGTGATTTTGCCATGGGGATTTCCCAGCTAGCCATGTTTGACTACCAGAGGGTCAACACCCAAATATATCACTGGTTATATTGGTTATAGTTATATCATATCACATGAATTCACATGATATCCCCATTTTTTCGCGATTTTTGCATCGCAGCTGAGTGCCTGGCGCAGGCCTTGACGACTTGCTCCCCACAGTCCAGGTATGGCCCTAGCAGGATTTCACCAAAAAAACTGCTGGGATTTCATAAGGATTTCATGTGGATTTCTGTCATGCAAACATAAGGGGATATCACCCATAAAAATTGGATTACCAGGGATTACCCGTCATGGTTGTACTGTGGTGATACACCATGTTTTTTGTTCCATATCTATGGTGATTTGCTGAAGGGTAATTGTCAAAAAAGTACTAAACCCCATGATATCCCATGATCATGAAAGCAATAACCATCAATAACCCATGATTCCCAACGCAAAAACACAATTGTATCCGATGCACTCCTAGATCCTGAAATTTAATCTCTGAACCATGTACCAACCCCATGGCTGGGGGATTCCACCGGTTCAATGTTTCTGGACAATGCGTTGATTTTGAGACAGCCATCCCAACTCCTCTTGACAACCAAACACAACACATCAAGACATCGACCCCAACCTTCCCAAAAGCTCAATACACAATCAAAATCCAAAAAAACGAGCCAAAAGTGTTCAAACTGCTTGCACACTATTTTTCCATCTAAAAAAAATCATCGAACATCCCATTACTCACATGTTTCCCCCTGATAAATCCTTCAAAACTCCCGATTTTCCCCCATTTTTTGCCACACTTTTCCCCCACCTTCCCCACCCGCCCCAGCCCCTGCTGGGCCCCACCTGCCAGCGCGATGATCACCGTCGCCTCGCCGGCCAGCTGGTTGATCTCGTCGGCAGAGGCGGCTTGAACCACCTGATGGGCTTGGGAAGTGGGATGATGGATGGATAGTAAGGTTTACAGCAAAGCCTTAAAAAAAAACACTATGGCTAACTATGGTTTAAGGTATATATCTATACCATTCCATAACTATAGTCAGTGGAGTTTATAATAGCCATAGTCAATGGAGTTTACAGTGACTATAGTCAAAGTATATTCTATCCATAGGTACATCTTATATCTACCAATAATGGAAAAATATGGAAAATAATTTGACAATGCTTATATACCCATTTATTGGTAACCTATCAAAATGCTCAAGTTTCTTCGTAATTTGTTGGCTAAAATGATGTAAATTGGTAAACAGTGGCAAAGAAATGGTGATAGGATGTGATAGGTAAATTCCTTCGCAATTTATCGGATCACGAAAAACTATGTTTTCTTTGGGGAAGGAATGGAAAAACACATGGACGACGGCTTCAGATCAAGGGACTGTCCAAGGTCAGGAATTGTTTGGATGGGGAAAACTTCTGATGATGAAATATGATACCCTCGGGTTATTTAACATAGCGAACTGGAAAACCACCATCTTTATGAGGCAAATCGCCATAAATATCCATAAATCATCTATAAATGGGCCATTTTCCATGGCTATGTTACATAACCAGAGGGCAAAGTAAGAAAGAAAATTGGAAAAAAATGGAAAGTATATGGTTGGCAGTTGCTTGGTGAATGGCTGGGACCCTGTATGAGCATTGGCTGGAAAAAAGTGTGTGTGTGTGTGTGTACCAGTGACAGCAAATGCTGGTTGATGATGGGGTGTTCGGGAGTGGATGAAAATAATGGCTAAGTATACCAATCCCCCAAACAAATAAACAAGTGATTTTACATCAACCGGAAACTTGGCACTGCTGGCGCAAAAATCTTGATGCACGTGCTTGGGTATATATTATATACGTCTACAGACATGATTCTCCATTTGTTGCCATATCAGTGTCAGATACTTGCATGTGCAATCTCCACGATCAGTCCCACCCAGGTGAAACTACTGTTTCTAGCATAGAGATCTAAAAATCGACGGGGTGATGAAACCGATTCTTGCTGATTGTTAAACAATATTCCTTTTGGACCCCCAAAAAGTTAAAAGTGACATCCTTCTTTCACCTTCTTTCTATTATGTTTTTATGTTTTTAGTCTTTGGACCCTAAAAAAACCTAACAAATTGCAGCATCTCCCCGCAAGCTGCGGCCCGAAGAAGCCTTGGGTCTGGTGCGACATTGGCTGGCCATTTTCTCCAGCTTCGGCAAACTCCTGCACATGCCGCTGACGTGTTTGTTTCGGGATGACTTACCATGGTTTCCTACTGAAATCACCTGAAAATAATTGAGAATATGGTTCTCAACCATCTGGTTCCCTTGAGTCTTGAGTCCTGCCGATTTGGGTGTGTTGTTTTAAAGTGTGCACATGGTTTGCTACTGAAGGGACCTGACGATCAATTATTGTCAATCCCTTGAATGTTGAGGATTTTTGTCCCCTTTCAATTGCGGAGTTTCCTTTCAAAAGCGGTCACAGGATGTGAAAAGGAATGGCCGTCAACGCGACGTCTGTATGCAGCGGCCGAGCTTCATTTTGCGAACTGGGTGTCTGTAGGTCCGGAGCTGGATCTGTAAGGAACAGGGTGCCTGTACACTGTATGATTTCTACATTGTCCGATTGGGTGTGTCTAAAAACAGCGTATATATCCTCAACTATAGCAATTTAATGGGGATAATAATCACTAACCAATGGATTTAGAGGTACCTCTATTTTCAGACAATCCCAATTCAATGTTGCCTCATGTCAGGAAGATATTCCATCTCTTAGAACATGGGCGACCATGATGCTCAATGTTGAAGCATTGTCAAGTCGTTCGAGCATTTTCCCTCTATCATCTGTGCCATTGACTTCAACGATGAAATGACCAGGGTAGACACGATGCACTTCATCCATAAATTGGTTCTGTTGAGTTTGGATGGGACTCCAATGAGCAATCCACTCAATTTGCAACGTTTCCTCGTTGACGGTGAGCCCCAGGGATTTCATGCCTCTCACCCAACGTCGTTGCCTATGCACATGGACAAAACATGCGGCAGATGCCTCATTGAACAATCGAATTTCCTGTCTTGACAAGTCCGTGATGTAAAAGTACATATCATAGAAGGTAAATTCAACAGCATCGCTTGCGATGCGCAGCACCTTCGAATGTTCACTGCTTCCAGTCCAGGGGTCTCGGACCTTCCAATAACAATGTCCATTGGAGCGCCCCACTCCGCACACCAAGGCAGTTGCCATGTGCTGCGGCAATCGTGGTTCATTTTGAACATCCTCCCAAAGCAGCATAGATTCAGGAAATTCGGTGAAGAATTTGGCAAATCGCTTCCAAGCAGAAGCATCCAACCAAAAAGTGGCGATAAGATTCCTCCCCTCTGGGTGCGAGACTTCGCCGCATGCTTCAAACTCCTTCAGGTGCGAATAGTGAAAACCATATTCTTCGCAAGCTTGCTGCAAAACGGCTTCGATCTCAACGTTTCCTGTTCCCCATTCCTTCACGAGCGAATCAACAATGTCATCGTGAAGCTCAACGGGGCGACTGAAAATCCTCGCCTGTGTTTTGCGGATGGTGGTGGCAATTGTGTGAGCATACGAAAACTGGCGAGCGCGGTTGTCAAACAAATCATCCAATTTTGCAAGGGTGGAAATGATAATGAGGCGGATTTCTAGACTTTCAGCATTTTGCAGTTCTGAAATAAAATCATGTTTGTCTTCCTTTCTGTTCACTGAAATGATCTGATATCCTGGGTGTATTCTCTTGTAAGGGTTCTCTCGATTCCACTGGGCTATGCTGCAGTTTCGTCTGCGCACGCGCTCAATGCGGAATGTTTCGAAATCAATTTCCCAACCGAGCGAGGAGATTGGATTCCTATCTGATCTGAGCGGATGCTGCAAGAAGACATCAAGCACGGGTGGAGCCAAACGGTAAGCACTTATCTCAGAGGGATGCAAGTCACAAGTTCGGAAACACACATCATAAAACCGAAAGTGGATGGCATCTTTGGCAACACGGAAGTAGCCATCATCTGCAAACTCATCACCCCAGGAGTTCTTGATGAACCAGGCATTCTGTGATTCACCTGTGATGACAACTCCATGTCCTTCGATTTTTCCAAGTGCAGGTCCCCTTAGGTCCTTTGCTTGCAATACAGCAGCAGGCTCAGATTCAAAAAATCTGGAAAACTTGTTCCATTCTGCTTCATTGAGCGAAAATGCTGCCAGCACAACTCTTGAGGAGACCCCCTGCAAAAGCTCCTCTGCGGTCTGTCTAGCAATCTGTTCATAGTGCAGGTTCTTCAGGGGACACAGCCATTCCAAAACTTGGCAAATGTTTGCTCCATCACAGCCAAATTGCCGCGTGATCTCTCTGACTAAATGCTCATGACTCTCAACTGCGCGAGAGAAAATCCGCATCTGCGCACTTCGAATGGCAGTAGCAGTTGAAAATGCGTAGCAAGTGCCAGCTTCATCATTGGGACCTCGTGGTCCGTCCTCTTGCGCATGAATGGTTGGAGACAGGCCTGTGACTGTTGAGACATCGTCTGCATTTCTCAAAGCCACGGGTCTCCATACCCTCTGCCGCGGACGACTTCCCCTCGGCATTGCTGCCCTTGGGGTTGAACTACTTGGTTTCGTACATTCGGTATCTTACATTGTGCCAATCATGCGTGTCACGGATCATATCTAACTGTGGTTTGCTCATGTGTTTCCATCATAGGCGTCAATAGGCGTCATAGTGATCACAGGTCCTGCTTTTCTGCAACATGCATACCCTTCTGAACCAAGGGGGCGACTGATGCACAAATCCTGGGCAAATCAGCTGAGGCACCAAGCTACATCGCCCCTACTATACATGGATTTGTCAATGGAAGATGAATTCCCATGTTTAAGCCATCGAATGCAGTAAAAAATGATTTGCCATATTTGCTACACCATCAAACACGTGTCTGGTAAATTAACATAGACCCTGGCAGATAGGGATTGGAAGATTAGTTTCCTCTAAAAATAGCTATTCTCAGGGTTTATGTTAATATACCAGAGGGTACTTCCTCATGGAACTTGGGCACCCCCGAAATCCCCCGTATTGTCCGGTCCCACTGCCGTGATGCTCTCCTGCCGGCCAAGGCCCAGGTGACGGGCTTCGGCACGTCCCCATCCACCAGCAGCGCATCCAGCTGCTCCACGATGAGGCAACCGCTGAAACCTCGGGGTTTCAGCTGCATGGTAGGCCGCGAAATCCCCAGCGAAAACTTGGAGAGTTGGATGGGATTGTGATCGTTTAATGATACGATATAGTTATACTATACTCTATGATAGATACAGTATGATACAGTAACCCTGCGGTAATCAAACATGATACAGTTATACTCTATGATACAGTAACCCTGCTTGCTGGATCATCCTCCATTGAGATAGAGGATTCTCCCACTGAAACAGCGTTTTATATAGGATTGTCCATGGCCATGTATCATGTATATACTATACCAAGCGGGAAAATGTGTGGATTCAAGGTTATTTGAGCCGCAAATCAAGGTGATCTATGTAACAAGGAATTCATGATACTTCACAAGTGGGTACTTAGCCACAGTGGGAAGGCTTTATAATCACGCATAATCCATATGTACATATACCATCGTATACCACAGGATAAGATATGCCATGATGATCCATGATGTAATATATCATTATTCATGTCTACACCCCTAGCAACTGGATCGTGCAAAATCTGATCCTCTTTGATGCTTCCTGGGATGGTTTCTCGCCATGGATTGTTGAAGTCTTCCGCGGTCTTGTAAAATACATGCATTGGACAATTCTTGGGAAAAGGAGACACACAAAAAAACATTAACAATCCTACTATAATGACAATCGCTAACACTGATAAGATATTATTTACGAACAAACATGACTATATTATCAGTGTTTAGAACATAATTTGCCCCATTAACCCGTGGGATGTTTAGCGGCGCCTACCCAATTTTCAAACACACTCAAACCAGCAGAATGGGTGTGTTTAAAAATTTCATTGAAACCAACTCATGGATCAAGAACCCCTTTTGGTTGACCATTTGAGCAGCAAATCCTCAGCCTCATTGGAAGAACTCCTTTAATTTCATCAACCAAGTTTCATTCTGTCACTAGATTGGTTTAAGGGAAAATTTACAGGAACCCCCTATATTTAATGGGAAAATCCATGGTTTCCTGTAAATTTTCCCATTAACCAATCCATTGATTATGTACAGCAATCAATTCGAGGTTGACATCTGACAATTCATGTGGAAAAACTCCGCGGGACGCCCTGTGAAAAATCATCTTCCCAAATCATGTCAGTGCTCAACAAATCCAAAAAATAAAACCCAAAAAAACTGAGAAAAAACACTACCAAATTACAGGACAATAAGTCTAAGCAACAATAAGTAACCATCAGTAGTGAGTAGCCACTGTGGTCACAAGTATTTAAACCAAATAAAACCAACTAACCATCAGCAACCATCAGTAACCATCAGTACCCTCTGGTAAATTCACATACCTATGGAAAATCACCATTTTTCATGGGAAAATCCACTATCTCTATGGCCATTTTCCAGTTCGCTATGTTAGTTTACCAGAGGGTAAATCATCATTAATCCCATTAAAATCCCATGAAATCACCATTTTCCTATGGTTTTCCCATATTTTCCCATATTTTTTTTACCAGAGGCTAACCCAATCTCCAACACCTGACGCTGGAAAATCCGAGGAACCAGTGCAGCCAAAGACCACCAGGTCATAGGGACGACGTTCCGGTTCCACCTCCGTGAGTGACCATTGATGAAGGGTGAGAGACCAGTAAAGATGTTAAATGAACATTCTTAAACCAGGGTTTTGAGTTTCAAAATCAAACATTCTTAAACCAGGCTTTAAAGTTGAAGTTTTTTAAAACTGAAAGGTTTGACATCACGACATCACATGACCTACAACAAATCATAGGGATATGTTACGAGATACCACGATTTTTCATCAACAGAAATCGGGCGCAATGCGTCGTGGAGGATGCAGGGAATCCTTGGTTTTACTTTCCAGAAAAAATGGTGATTGAATGCATCTGGATCATGAAGTCAAGCCAAACCTGTGGCAGGAAACGGAAACATTGGACAACAAGCTGCCTCTGTTGAAGTTTATTTTTTTGAATGGAGGTTTGGTTGAGTCTCAAACTGAAAGACCGGAGTTTATGCTCATTTTTTGTGCCAGTAACAGATCCCAAACCTGTGATTTCCCCTGTTCTTTTGGGGGATGAACATGCATCAACCAATCCCCATTGCCAGGATCAAGATGAGCGTGTGGCAGCAGCTGCGCCTCATCTAAATCGTCAAAATCGATCATGGCAAACGGCAACCGCAAAAGCTATCTCTTGTGACCTTCGTGGTTTCCACTTTTCAACTGGAAAGTGAAACTTGAGCTCATCTTATGATGTGCTTTTCCAGCAGAAAAAAAACACCACAATGTCTGGGTAGCTTGGGGAATCCCACCTTTTCGCTCATGCCTAGGAATTCGACGAAGCCCAGCTGGGTTGTACTTGGAGATTATTTTCTAAGATAAAATGAGCCTTTTCCATTGCCCTCGGTTTCTGGAGAAAGTTCGGGGTCATGTGCCCGGCCAGATGATGCCAGATGCCTCAGCTCAGCTACCAAAAACGGCCACGGCGGACACCAAGGTTTTGGTCAGGTGGTGCCACCTAGTCACATCTACACCGCCTGTTCATGTTCAGCCAATTTTGGATCAAATCCTGTTGTTCAAACGTTGATGCCTGAATTTTGCCAGCTTCACTAGAGGCTTGAGGATGCCATCATGCCCCAAAAACCATCATCCAAGATGCTGATCAAAAAGGTGCTAGTGGAGACTGGCAATTTCATGGGAGATCTTCGGAGATCTCCCCCCTGTTCGCAAGGCAAGTAGTTTCAATCCCATCGCTGATCCAAAATTGCAGTCGAGCCCTTTTGAAAGCTGCTATCCCAAGATGGGGTTATAACTCTCATTATAACCCATGTCTATATGGGTTTGTCTGAAAATAGGGTACTCCCCCGTACTCCAAAATGTCATGGTTAATCATCATTTTCCCTGTCAGAGTAGCCATTTATGATCATTTAATATAGCTACCCCGTGGTTTCAGACAACGCCATATCAAGTTGGTTATAGAATGTTATAGATATTCTATATGCACCCCAGCATATCCCCATTTCTAGAGGATTTTTCCCAATGATTTTCCAATGTTTCTCCATGGATGACCTCCCCGATCCGTTGCTGCTGCGGCTTTTTTTTCACGTCTCCAACTAGCGGTTGGGATTTCTGGCCTCGGTGTTCCGAAGAAGTTGGATCAGTTGACTGGGAAACTCACGTAGCGAACTGGGAAAATGGCCATTGAAATGTGATTTATCATGAGTTAGCATGATTTAGCTATTGAACATGGTGATTTTCCATAGCTATGTTAGTTTACCAAAGGGTATCCATCTTAGAATACATGGAATACCAAGAAAAGTGGTGGAATACACTAGAAGACCAACAAAGTAGCAACAAAAGTGGTGGAAAACTATCCAAAGCACAGAAAGCCAAAGTGAACGTCAAGGACCATAATCCTCCCAAATCACAAGAAACTACAAAATTCTTTGGCAAAATTCCCAAAATTGTACTTTGGCCATTCCTATTACTCAAGGCAATATGACCAACAACAAAGGTAGTTGGTACCGTCCTGATCTTAGTTGTGATCCCTAGAAGATGGTGATTTTCATTGAGACAAGGACAATTATGAACCAGTCGAGAAGTGTGAGAAACCTAATGGGAAATCAACTCCAATGGTTGGTTTTCATGAGGATTCCCGGGGTTCGTGAACCATTATCATCCCCAGAATATGAAGGGTGGGATACGCTGACTCTTATTATGATCATCAACCAAGTAGGGCTTTTGAAACTGCCCAGGTGATTTAGGGCTGTTCTGATCATGTTCATCCAAACCCAAATGGCTGTATTTGAAAATGGTATATCATATCTATCAAATCGCCATCAACACAATGGGAAATATCATGATGCAGCAAATATGTGAACAAGTTGTGCTGTGGTTTTGCTGCTTTTGGCTCATTTATTGCTCATCAACATATCCATCAAATTGCAATGGACATTGTCCACCAAATAGCCATGAACACAATGGGAAATTTCGTGATTACCCTCTGGTAATTTGTTAATGTGGGTAAAACAATAATAAACCACCCATTTGGGAATGGTATATACCACCTATTTATGGTGATTTAGGGGATGGTTTATGGCATTGTTTGAACAACATTACATAGCTATTTTTCACATGGCCATAGACATAGTTGGGATTTTCCCTTGAAAAATGCTGGATTTTACATAGCAAACTCTTAGTTTACCAGAGGCTAAGCCTCCAATTAGCCAAGCCCCTGGACTCCCCGTGGCTGTGGACCTCAGGGGATCGTGGTGTCGACTTTTGCGGCGCTTCCCTCCTCGAGCAGCGGCGCGTCGAAGCACATCTTTTCGCCGGCCTTGGAGATGCCAAATCCATGGGGAAATCCATGGGGACATCCCAAGTTCGAGTGGAAAATGTGTGGGAAACAAATGGGAAACACGACATCTTGAAACAATTATCAATAATTATGATATTAATATGGATGACAAACATAACTGCTACTGAGTATATGTCTATCTTAGTGATTTCTAATGTCTGTTCATATGGTGATGAGACAAACGATGAATGCCTCATTTAGATTCATTTAGAAGGACCTGTCCAGGTGGATCATCATGAAATCATCGATGACTTTGTCTTGTCCCCCCCGAGATTCTTCGGACAGCTCCTTGACTTCTTGCGGAGTCGACCCGCACTCTTCTTTGTTGCATCCCTTCTTTTCAAGTTTGGCAATTTTGCCATACCCTCTGGTAAACTAACATAACTATGGAAAATCACCATTTTTTATGGGAAAATCCACTATAAATCGGCCATTTTCCATAGCTATGTTAATTTACCAGAGGGTAAATTGTAGGGAATCACTACCCCGAAGAGTTCAGCCATCATCCAATTCCCACAGATTTTCCGTGGATTTCCGTCGCGACGTCGCGACTTCTTTGCAATAAAAATCCAGAATATGCCCATGATGACCCCATTTCAGCCCATTAAACCACCATATGATGACCATATTTGGTGGCCAAAGCATGTTAAATCCATGTTAAATTCATTTTCTTTTTTCTTCAGGGTTACATGTTTTTTCTTCAGGGTGAAACCTGTTTCTTCAGGGTTAAAAAAACACCTTGTTCTTCAGGGTTACATGCTTTTTCTTCAGGCCTGACCCCAATTTGTATTGGTGAAACCAGCAGTTCTTCATGCGTTCTCATCACCCGTCAGATCCCCAGATCCCCGCCTCGCTCTTGTGCTGCTGCCATTGCTGGGAGGCCTGGCACCGGTGATTGGTGGTTCCCCAGTCGTTTGGTAAAACAATAATAAACCATCCCCCAAATCACCATAAATAGGTGGTATAAACCATTCCAAAATGGGTGGTTTATTATTGTTTTACCCACATTATACCTTGGTATACCCATGTTTTGTGGCCATTGAATAAGGAAAATGATGATAAACAATGGGATCAAAGCTCCATTCTAATAGGCAAATGGACTAAAATACTGGGCCATGTTCTATGGCTATGTGAGTTTACCAGAGGGTATCTAAGTTGGTTCATAACTTGAAAAACTCCTGGGTTTATAGTATAGCGTCTATAATTAATGGGGATCATAAATGAGCAAATACAACTGGGGGGAGCAGCACATATTTCCCAGAAACCAATTCGGGGATTCCACTCTCAGTTTAGGGACGTGCTGTGTAACCAATGAGGAGCCAGGGCAGGTACCAAATTTGGAGATATCCAGTGCCGATTACTGGTGCTTGGATGGGCTGTCACCAATGGTTGTCAAATATGATCAACCACTTCCTGGCCTGGTCACCCAAACTCAGACCACCCAGTCAGCATGAGGTGGGGAAAAAAAAACAGGTCTGACATGGGGCCGCCACAATCTCGCAGCTGCCAATTTTTGAATGGGTCACAACCCTGGTGCCCTGGTGAATACCAAATTTCAAAATAGCTGGGATTTATGGATGTTCATTTCCCCCACATATGGTGTTTACTATTATGTAATAGGTATTGATCCATTCCCATATCCCCAGTGTATCTCCCAAAAAACACCTCAATCATAGGTTGTCGTTTATATGCATTCCATTGTTTCCCCATTCTATGCCAATATATATTCATGTGTATATATATATACATATGTACATGTTTATATAATATATATATATATAGGTAATTAACATTATATATATATATATATCCCCATTCTATATGATATTGCATCCAAAAAAAATCACCCAAAACCCCGAGCATTTCAGCTCCCCCAGTCCTGATTCAGGAGATCTTCCCCCAGGCTGTTCGCGTCCAGCAAGCCCTGGAAACGCTCTGGAACACCTCAGTTGGTCATTGGGGATTCAACCCACCAGTTCAAGGTCCCCTCATAGTTGGTGGTTGATAACCCCTTACGAAGCCCCCTTGTTTTCATTGGCCATTGGACATATACCAACTGGATCCAATTGGTCATTTTGCATGCCTGCGATTACCAAATGGCAACCACAATTGACAATAGGCTCTTCATGGGGAAAATCCTGAGAGATGCTGGGACTGAGACTTTGACCACCTAACCTACCATGGCCAGATGGCCATGGTAGCACGGCTCCTCGCACCCCTGCGTTTTTTGACTTCAAAGTATGAAAACGCCTCACTTTTTGCCATTTCATGAATGATGTGTTTGGATGTGTTTGGATCATTTGACGAGGACAAGTTTCATCTGCACGTTTTCCATCCTTTTTTTCATGTTGTCGGTCAGTTGTCACTTTGCCAAGTTGTGCCTGAAAACCCATTGGTAGATTCTGTCCCAGAGAAAATATCCTAACGTAGCATCAAGTGTGTGTGCCAGATCGAGGGGGCGTCTTAACTGGTATCGTTTTGGGGCTTTCAAACCCCGGCCCAAATGTGCTCGTTAACTACGTCTGTTTTGCTGTCTTAACCGTGCCAGATTGTGCAAGTGCAAGAGACGATCTTATGAATTATCATAACATAGCACCCCGTCTGTGTGCAAGTGAAAGAGAAAATGTCATAACGTAGCCGACGTAGCCTATCCTATCTGTGCAAGTAAACATGAACGTTGTTGCCCCACCCCACCCCACCCATGTAATTAGCATGATAACAACAATAGCAAAGCCTCCGGCAGTGTGAGAATACGTGTCACCATAAACATTGACTCGGGACTAGACCAGTTATTGCATTACTCACAGTATCTGTGACATCCTTCCTTGCATATAGATAAATGTACATAATATACATACAATCCGGCTACTAGAGGAAATCATGTTAAAGCCTCAACAAACATTCTGAATCATCCAAAATCTGTAGCTCTTGCTTAATTTTGTCCATGATTCTTGAACCATTTTTGAACCTTTTTAGATATTTTAGGTACCTAGCTCTTCCCAAAATCATACACTCTTGACCCATCAATGATCTCGAGCATCTTTAAAAACGGGAATCAAACGCGGCTGGCTGGAAAATCCCCCATAGCTAGAAAAATGGGGGGCGTTTAATTGTACATAGTATAACGTTTGATTACTGGAGGGATCTGGAGGGTATGTTCTATCAAAAATCAACAGTTTTCTTATCCCACCAGTCACTCGGTGAAATCAAAAAAACATCCCAAAACCTGGAGTCATTCCCTAAGGCTCTTCTCTGAGATCATCCGCAATGTACACATCTTAGGACCATGCAGGACCCATCTTCAATGCCAAACCAATCAGATTTCAATCGTTACTTCCTATGCATGTTCCCGAAAAATACCGGATGTATCCCAGTCTGATCCCATCTAGATCCCAATGTTCCATCCTAAAATCATGTGAAATCACCAGATTTTTCTGGCGACCGTCTCCCTATTGCTCAGCTTCCCCCAGCGTCTCCGTCGTTCCGTCGTAACCTCACCAGGGCACGCGGAGGTCTCTGGTTCTCCGAACGAGGACGCTCCGCCGGCGCTGGCGCCGTCAAGTTCCGACCAATGGAGGCGAAGAGCTGCTCCACTAACCTCGCAAGGCGCGAAGCGCGAAAGGGGGGACTGATCACTGATGGACCTAGGTGGTATAATTTTGTACCCCCAAAATGATAGAAAATTATACGTCTACCAGAATAGAAAAGTATATAGCATCTAACTTTTCGGGAAAAAAAACGTTCAATACTTTTCTATTTTAGCGTGGCGAAGAAAAAACAAACCATGGGGATGATTTATGGAACAACACTTTACAGGAAACTATGGCTTATGCAGGGTATTTTGTGCCTAGACGCTTTGACTTAGAATAAAAGATAATAAAAGTATAGCCGTATTACCGTATGGTTTATGTTTATGGGTGAATTATTTAGTGATCATGTACTGTTGCTTACCTAAACCATCACGGGGACATGGGTGTGTCCAGAAATTGGATTTGAAATAATTACCACCAATTTACAGCACAATTACATAATGGCCATTGAATTCTCTTCCAAGAAAAAAAACTTTCTAGACCACCCCTATTTCTGGACAAACCCAAAACTAGCCTGCAAAAACATCTGGCAATGTTTGATGCCCGTAATAGATCAGGTAGCCAGTCGTTTTTTATTCCCAGTAAAAATGCGAATCAAGAACAGGACCACCAGCCGGCACTTAAATTGCCATGAATTGCACGTTGGTCATTGCACTCCTTACTTTCGATGCAGTCATTATCTTGGACTTTGTTCAACCCGAAACTGATGCTTTCAGATCTTTAGTTTCCATTCATTTGGGGATAACTATATAATAATTAATATATATATATATATATACTGGGATATTTAGAATAAATCTTACCTCGTTTCCCTCGTTGGTCAAATCGGTTAGAAGATTTAGTGCCTCGCCTCGTTAAATATCGTTCCAATTTAGTG
>BGPT01000636.1:133629-216829 GCA_003297045.1 Symbiodinium sp. clade C Y103 | reverse complement strand
AAATCAATATTTGGGAACTTCAAAAGTTGTTTTGCCCAATAACTTGATGACAATGAAGCTTTCTGGGGGCCCCCATCTTAAATCTGCTTACCCCACCTCAAGGTTGACCTCGCTAAATCTGCTAACTCCACCTCGTTACCTCGTTTGACCTCGCTCTAAATTGTGCAGATATATATATGTAATATACGGATCCTATCGTAATCAAACATGGCTTGCTGGAAAATCCACCAATTAAAAAAGGGGATGTTCCCAGCTAGAAACCTCCATTGATAATGGATTTCCAATTGCTATGTTTGATTACCGCAGGGTACATGGAAAATCATGGAATATATCTGACCTCGTGCAGCTCCAACGGTCGCTGAAGGAGCAAGGCACTCCATCCCAGCGTTGCCCCCCATGTTGGGCAAGCGCGGACTTCTCGGGGAAGCAGCACCTGAGCACAGCCACGAAGCTCATGGGATTCAACAATAGATGTTGAAGATTCGCCCTTATTACTGATTGTTGGTGGTTGATAAACCCTTGATGAAGCCTTATTGTTGGGGTTCTCCTGGCCTGTGTGGGAGATGATTGAATCCGATGAGGAAAAAAAACTTATAAAAATTGGAAATCTGAAAACTATGTGAAATTAGGAAGTATTTGATATGCCTTGCATACATTTTCAACATCCTGGAAAAATAGTTCTACCCTTGTATCTATTGTCTGGGGAGTCCTACATGGGAAGATTTCACCAACTAGCCATGAATGTATGGATTTTTCTTTCACATCCACCAATGGGGAATATGATGTGGGGACCCAAACCTCTTGAGGGGGTCCCCCGTCTCTGATTCTTACATAGCTCAATCCCCATCATTGTTCGAACATATCAGAATGTGTGTTGATTTTCCTCACCATTGTTTACTGGTTGGTTCCCAACTTCCCTACTAAAAGTTTAATTTCTAGTGGTATCTAGTGGTTATGTATAAATTACCATTGCCCCCAACAGATAAAAACAAAAACTCAGGGAACGGCTGGAAACTACCGTTTTTACGTCCGGACACTTGTCATCTCATGTTGCTGGCAATTTTTGCAGATTGGAAAAACCATCCGCATGTTTTTTCCAACTGGATCAAAAAAACATGTTCGTCTAAGAAAAATATACATATAATATATTGTTTGTGCAATCATTTTTTTAGATAATGTGGTTTTACTGTGTATATGTTTACTTAAATGATGGGTTCAATCCCTATTTTCCTTTGCCTGACCCTCCAGTTACCCGTGAGATAATAAGTAAGAAGGCTAATTTTGCCTTGATATCTCATGATTTTTGGGCTGATACCAAGTCACTTCCATTGAGCCGACTCCGTGCCGACTTTGTTGCGCCTCGGTTTTTGGTGAGCACCAAATTCAAATTGGGAGGAGAACGACGGGCACCTGGAAATGATGGGAAACACATGGGAAAACGCACCCCTCCAAGAATCCAAGGGTTAACATGAACCTCCCATTTTTGAGACGAAAAACCGGCACCCATGTATCACTACGAACATTGCACATCAAAAAAATCACAACCCAGCATGCATGGGGGTCTAACACCCGCTAAAAATTCATTTCCCAGGCAATCTAATTATATATATATTATACTGTATATAGATTTTTGTTGGAAAGATCCCCCGTTTCTTTTAGATTTTTGTTGGAAAGAATAAACATCACTTATCATCACTTCCTGAGCAGTCCAAGTGCATCACCACCACAGCTGCCTCTGCCAAGCAACTCCATGCATCAGAAGAAAAGATCTTCTGCAGTAAGAAACTTCGGCGCGCCTCAAAGGAGGTTCTTCTGCATCCCTCATGTAGCAAAGAACCAACAAAACAGATTTCCACAAACATATTGACACCCTGGTTGACCCGGGTCAGTCTTAAAAAATGGAGCACTCTTTTTTTTTGCTGCGGGACCGAAGTCAGCGTGTTGCAAACCTCTCCAGTCTCCAGCCACCAAGTATTATTGCAATCATTGATTTGGGTCAAACCCCTCTAGCAATCAAACGTAGCAATGGAAAATCCCTCATCTATATAAATTTCAAGATCATTTTTCCCATTAAACCCTCTACTTATCGGGGGATTTTCCAGCCAGCCACGTGGCTGATTACCAGAGGGTACACCAAAAAGATGTGGCAGGCTATGCATTTCCCCTTGGAGGGGACCAACAACAATAGGCCCAAAAATGCAATGCCCAATATGCCAAACCACGTGCAAAAGAGCAAAAAGAAAAGAAGAAACGAAAAAAAGAAGCCTGAAATTATCTGAAAATGTATCCCCATGATATCTCCATTGTATTCCCTAAAAACTGACCAACACCTTGCCTCATTAAACCATGTCAAACATCACCAGGGCACATGGCTTTGCAACTTCTCGGCGGATTCCCCCGACCACGGTCCGTTGGGTGCGTTGGTCACGTTGGTCAAGCGGCGACCATCAGTGCTGAAACAATCCCTGGGTTGAAGCCAGGGGACATTCTCTAACGAAATCATGGACCTTTAGGGGGCATGAAAATGGATGAAATCACTCATCTTTGGGACTATACAGGAATACAACTGAGGGTGTTTTATATATAAGGGGGATGAGATTACAACCTGGAGTTGCTTTAGTACGCTGCTAGCAGATACCCGCGCGTGTTTCGACAGAACATGAGTTGAATACGCTGGATTTTACAACATGCTCATGTTTGGTCACAATGTTTTCGGCACATGACGAAGTACCTTTTTGTTTGCGAGTCAAGTGTCATCATAGGCGCAACATTGTTGGACAATCAGAATGAACTACAATAAAATAAATGTCAATGACTGTCATAGCGTCCAAGTGGTCTTATCCAATCTTATGGATGCATTGTGATGGCTCAGCCTCAACATACACGGTGGTAAACCCAAAATCATCCCAGTATCAAACCATCCCCCAAATCACCATCAACGGGGTGTTTTTGTTAACCATCCCCGTTTATGGTAGGTTTATTACTGGGTTTACCACACTGAAGCTGTTTCAATGTGCGACAAAGTGGAAATAGTGAAAGAGTGTACACCGCTATGCCCCAGTCCCGCTAGACCATCCCAACATGGAGGCTTTCCTTCGGTGTGTCCTTTTCCCCGACCGAAATCCTGCCATTTCAATTGGCCCTGAATCCTCCATTTCTCGACAACCGGAACCCCATCCCAAACACTGGTTTCAGCGGTGTTAAAAACAAAGGGAGGCCCCAAATGTTCCATAGGAAAATCTGGGGGGGTTCCTCAAATGGTACCCAGAAATGGATGGTTTACAAGGGAAAACCCGGATTGAAAATGGATGATTTGGGGGTACCCCTATTTTAGGAAACCTCCAATCTTTGAAAATCGATGGTCTTCCCTGGAACATCTTCCCGGGATGATTCCCCCATCTTCGCTCAGCAGCAAATATTCCCAGCAGGCAGGGACGGAGGCCACCTAAGGCCGCCAGAAACCATGGTGCTTTCGTAGGGGATGAGATCAAATCACAGCTTTGGGACCATAAAACTGGTCGTTTTTATATCAGGTGGATGGGATTACTTTTGGAACTGTTGAAACGATTTTTTCACGATCGGCTTCCAACAGAAAGAACTTAGCCAACAAGAAATAGGAGTTGACGAACGCAAATTGCCACTTAGCTCAAAAAAACACCTATAAGCAGCAAAAATCCACTGAAATGTGCTAGTTAGATCCCTATTTCTGTTGGTTAAATCCCTCAAAATCACCAGTGTTGTTTGCTGATGGTTTAAATCAATCCATCAACACTGGCGAAAGAGTGACCCTTAAGATCATCCTCATTTTTTTCACTTATTTGTTGGCTAAAATCTCAATTCTTGCTGGCAAAAAATCCCTCGTGTTCGTTCATCCAATTCTGGGATTTGGCGGTTCCAGCACATTCCATCCTTATTCAGCATGTGTGAAGAAAATGACCATAATATATCATAAATCATCATAAATCTATGTAAATCTGATTTTCATCACTTGGGAAAGCTCATTCCATTCCATGAGAATTGCAATTTTCAGGGCCAATGGTGGATCCGTCAGATCCCAAAGATCCGCGGCTAACGGGATGTTCGATACCAATCTTAGTTTACTCGAGGGCAATTCCTATCGAATATCATCAAATCAGATCCAGGATTGCTCACAATTTGCAACTTTACATATAGATTCATACATAGCTGGTTCCATAAATGGGAAACCGGCAAGTCACCCAAGAAATGGTCACTCCTAACCCATGGTGAAGTCCCGCCGGCTGCGACCCTGGGGTCCCAAACCAACTTTCCGAACTGAAGCGGGTGGACGCTGGGGGTTGGAAACCAAGGAGTCCTTGGTGACCCCGGGCTGGGATTCCACCCGCCCCCGGGGTGTAGAAACACGTTTTGAAGAGGGATGTGCATCAAAATTATGACAACGTGCATCCCATCACATGATATTATATTGCATGAAATTCTGCGGTGAAAAGCAAGGCACATGTGCGGAAACAACCACTAAGAACTGAACCAAGAAGTGCTGTTTCGTCTGTTCGCAGTGCTTGCCTCCGTATATTTCATGGGTTCGAAACCTATCAGGTCATAATCTATCAGGCCCTACCTATATGGGTTATATGGGTAACAAATCCTCGTTCAACGCGTCCATGAAAATATAGTATTTTGATGTGTTTTGATGTATTTTGAAGATTTTCATCCCAGGTAGCGGTGTGCAAACATTCGAATTACCAAGTTCATGCAACATTCTATGCCTTACCAGTATGTTCCAATGCTACTCTCTGTTTGTTGTTGATGTACAGCAATGGATGGGGTTGGATCATGCTGTACAAATGCCCCTTTTCCTTGGTGAAGATACCCACTGTTGCAGTACAATCAAACAACATTTGTCGTAAGGGATATCTAGGTTTTAAATTTTTAGTTCCGAACTTTCATTTTGGATATGTTCATAAATATTTTCGGCATTCACCCGATTTGCCCAAGATCCAACATATAATTATAACAATGTGGGGCCCCCTAGTTTTAAGTTGGTTTACAACTAACAACATCTAATTATAGTTATAACTACCATAAACCTTATAGTTATTCTATGTAGTTCTATGTTATAAGCCAACTTAGCTATCTTGGGGGCCTCACTTTGCATGTATTCTTCCCATGGATCACTGCAAAAACGGATCGCGGGTCATCCCCCGAGTCCCGATTCACCGAGGCGCCCCAAATTAAACTGCCGATAGCGTTCAAACTGTGTCACACAGCTGGCAACTCCTGGGGCAATGTCCAAGGCATGGCCAAAGGGCCAATTTCGATTCTCGATTCCCAGAAAGTGAGAATTGATTTTGAAATAAGAAAAACATGGGTTATAGTTATAGCATGTTATAGCCAAAGCATTCAAAGATATTCAAAGATATTCAAAGAACGGTTTAGTAAAATAAATGGGACTTCCTTAGCACATGGAAATTGATGTTGGGTTTATAACCTGCTAGTGTAAGACAAAGACGGACTTTAGCCAACAGGAATGCGGATCGAACAGATACATGATATCACCAACAAATCTTTATTTCAATAGATTGATATAAAGGAGAATGATAATCCACAGGAAACGCTTGGATTTCGCAGCCAAATGGAGGAGGGTTGAGGCTTCCTGGAATTTTACCCACCACTTCTGGGAGCGAGAAACGAATCCCACGGCATTCCATGGAGAGATGGCGCTGAACGGTTCGAGAGCCAAGACGCCAGGACAAGAACTCTCAGATGGCGTTGCTGGGCATGTGCTGGTGACAACACCAGTTGGGCAGTTGGCGATGAATTGCGAAAACTGGAGGAAACATTCCTGGGGCCCGGCAACTTCAGTGGATTGGTTTCAGAGAAAGTGGGTTTAAGTTTTAAAAAAACATGGCTTTTCTGTCGATTTTCTCTCAAACCCATCAAATTTGGAAGGTGTAGCCCATTTCAGACAAAGCCAACTGGCTGATTGGTCCATCAAAAGTGCGTACTCCACAGGAACTTTCTGCCAGGGAAATGGGATGGTCAGATTGCCATTTCAATGGTGAAATTGCTTGTTTAACATTCCCAATCTTGGATACTGTGCAAAGACCTAGTTTGTATAATGTGTCAAGTTTCCTATTTATTATGGCATTCAAAGTTTCCCTCTCTGGCATCGCACAAAGTCGATGTGCCGACAAAAACAGCCAACCAGCTTGTTTGAGCTGCCAATCCCTCTTTGCAGCATCCACAGTTTCCCGAGTTCAATCTACTTACCCTCCGGATCCCGGGTCCCGACAATTCAACATGGCGCAATGGAACATGCAGCGTTGATTTTCCATGGATTTTCCGAGTAGCAAAAGCTCCATTTAGATGATGTATGTTCCTATAGGGTATCTCCCAGCTATCTATATTGATTACCCTCTGGTAAACTAACATAGCTATGGAAAATCACTATTTTTGACGGGAAAAACCACTATAAATTGCCATTTTCCATAGTTATGTTAGTTCACCAGAGGGTACTGAAGGGTAAAAAAAGGAATGAAATCTCCCCATGTTTCTCCCTGCCAAGATTCCACCGAGAGATCGGGACCTGAGGTCATGCAGAAAGGGTCCGCCACACGACAGGTTTCTGTTGGTTAGTGGAAGTAGACTAACCATTGCATGTGTCTGAACCAACAAATTATAACCGGAGGGCCCTTTCTATTGTATAATCTAATCTCATTCAAATCCAAATCTCAACCCAAAATACTCGATTGTAATTTTGCCAAGCAAGTGATGCACTGTATCTCTCATTATCTATCCTATTTACCCGAACTGTCGGATCTATCCTATCTGTTCTACCTACACAAGTAGCCAGTATCCCGTCCGTCCTATCATGTCCATCTATCCAGGTCTAGAATTAAACTTATCTGGCTACTGGCTATGTGACATCCATCGCCCGTCTGTCCATCCGTCCGTTCTCGGTCATTTTTGTGTATCTCTCAGCCTGGCCAGATTTTTCACTTCTAACTGAAAAAAAAATAGGGCACATCATTTCAGCAGTATTCAAAACCCTCTGTGATTCCATCAAAGTGGTTGCCAAAAAAAAGATTCCCATAATCGATGATGATAATCCCCAAGCCATGTTGGGTGGTATTTCACATCCTCTTTTTTTCGCCAATCAACCATCACTTTGTTACGCAGCCAAGGAGTATCATATCGCCATAGTACTGTTGATTAAACCATGTTAAACCATAAACCATGTTAATGTGGGTAAAACTAATGATAAACCACCCATTTGGGAAGGGTAAACATACCACCTATTTATGGTGAGTCATTGGGGATGGTTTATGGCTTTGTTTTACGAACATTAAACCCATATTTGGTGTTGAAATCCACCCAAAAATGACCCATAGATGGCTTCGTTGAGGCAGCCACTGCTCATCTCTTCCAAGATCGAGTTTTCTGAGGCCGTGACAGAATTCATCCAGAACGTCTTGGCTTTTCTGATGCTCGCTGCGTTTGGTGTCAGGTCTTCTGGGTTGATTTATATCTTGTACAACTGATCGTGATGATACATATAACTATCCTTGCATATGTATGTATGTAATATGCACATATTGTATATAAGTCTATATTCTGTATAATGATGTCGTATGTATTGATATTCCTCTATGTATACGTCTTTACATAGATGCATAATACAGCCTTTGCGAGGGGAGGGAAAAAATGATATGAACGGTCATCGCTGTGTAGCATGTAAGGGGAAATCAAGCCAATCAAATGATCATAAGGGCTAATGAGTATTGAGCCAATCACATATTTCTTAGTCTTGTAAAACTCCAAAAGCTGAATACAACCAGTGATCACTGGTTGATCTAAGGAAGACCAGGAAAAGATTCGTAGTACCATGGTTTTTCATGGCAAATTTCATCGGGTTAGTGCCTGCTGTTTCCCTTTAAGCAAATCAGGGATACTACGACTTACTATGATCCACTAGGTCCCCGCTTTGCTGAAGCCCAGTTCTAGGATGATGTTCCTCTCAAACATGCCGCATCATGCCGCCCAAACAAATGGCATTCCCATCTTCAGCAGGGAAGTCATCTTCAAAATCCAATGGATTTACCAGTCCCCAATTGTTCCTTTCCAGGTTTCAGAAGGGTTATTCCCCAGGCTCAAAAGGGCCCTTCAACAACCGCCCACCTCAGTGATGAAAGCCGTGATGGACTTTTCGATGAGGCGTGCTGTCTGGTTTTTTCTCCTCAGGCTGGCGACAGCTCACGCCAAAAGCCATGACAGCCATGACTGAAGTTCATAGGGATCCCCATCGTGATAATTGCGGGTTAAATAATAAATCGGGTAGGAAAAGTCCATATAAGAAGCCATCAACAGGAGTTTTTTTGTGTGGCTCAAATGGGTATTGCTGCACACAAAATGGTTCCAATGGGCAAGCAACACCACAAAAAAATGTAGTATTTGATACGGCAATCATTTTTTGGTGGTGGGGTAAACAAGTTTGAGCCATACCCAGTGTGGCTCCTAAAACCATTGGCGCAAACCCAGGTGTTGGTGCCCAACCAGCAGGAATCGAGATACAATTTACAAGAACTGGGGATATAATTGAGGACTAACATCATCAGGCTTGGGAACCATTTACTATTTACCATGTGTTCATTGGCAATTTCCCCGTTGGTGAAAACCCTCTGCCACTTGTCAAAGAATCGATCCGTTGATCCTCAACTAAGTCGAATCTGGGTTCGTCAGCCCGACTCTTGCTGCACTAGTTCCCCAGATTTTCTGATTTGCCCCCTCCAAAAAATAGAAAGATGGATTCTCGGTTGAATGTCCCAGTATGGCAAGAAGCAAAAAGCGTCACCATCTCAACAAACCAAACATCCCTAGTAATGATAGTAATGAAGATCCATCCATAGTAATCCAATCCATCGTCACATATAGTAACTATCCCATTCTATGTCCCCCTCACAGCTCAAGTTTAATACACCGATGTTTGTTGGTGATCCATCCCATGTTGTTGGTGCTGTCTCTCGTTACACTCCGATTACATCCAGATTTTTCATTGTTACCCCCCATTGTTGATGGTGCAATCCCTTTGTTGGCTGGTTAAAACCCTATTTGGGCTAGCAAAATCCCCATCTTGGCAGGTCCAATCAGTGGTTAACACCCATAATGTATGTTAAATCCAAAGTTATATCATTCCTGTGTATCCCCATGATATACGCATTTATCTATAAACTTACTATAGCTTATTTCTCATTAAATCCCATTAATATCCATTAATCCCCTTCCCCAAACATCAAAGACCCACTTAGAACTTCTGGTGAACTACTGGGGGTATTGCATATTATATGTATAGATGGATAGGAATTTTAATCCCATGAACCCTCCATTACCAAGCGCTTAAATCGCATAGCATCTTCCCCTCAGTACAGGCCAGGTAGGCCCCAGCACCAGCAGAGGCCACACCCGCAAAGGACGCCTCGATGCCTCAAAAACCCAGCTGTTTTGGGTGGTTTTAAGGACAAGATGTCAGATGTCTCTGGGAGATGTTGATTTTAAGCATCAACAATTCATCTTCAACATCTCATCACTTGCAGTAATGGTTAAAAAAATCGGACTTGAGCATCGCCGGGTTTAACACAAAATGAGGGAAAAAGTGAGAGACATACGAACCCGGCAACAATCACTAGGTCAAATCGAAGTTGTACATACTCAACTTCGAGGCAGGCAATGCACCGGTTGCTAGTGAGTGTGCAACAAAGAGTTACCTGCCTGCAAAATTGGTATAGGAAAACAGTGCCAGTGTCACAGTCTTGTTCCATTATGATGTTGTTGTTCAACAGCCCTATTTACAATCCATATTCATGGTACAAAAATACCCCGTATTTGGCTACACGACAGCAATCAACAGTACAAATCTTCCATTCAGAAGTAGCCGTATTGCGACCTTCACAAAATATTTGGATGGATAATAACCATATGAAATCATCCAGTTGTATGTATACAAACATCCTCAAATGGGTTGTATATGGCTTACTGACCAGATTTATAAGAGATCCAACTTTTGCAACCCCGGCAGAAAAGTATCACCTCCCATCCCCACGGCTTAAGCTGACAACACCCTTTTTTTTACACCTCCGGTGAATTTTCGCCGTGACGCCTGCAATCCCTGCGCCACAGATGGCGCGCAAGTTGGCTTTGTTCGTACAGTGAAACCTTGGATCGAGGCCGAGGCCGGCGAGGATGGGGATGGTGTGTGTGTTGATGTTTGTTGATGGCATGTCGCGGCTGATCGCATCACATTGCGAAGTGACAAGTGATGGTGAAATGATATGAATATTGACATTGTAGATTGATAGATGATTCATAGAAGTATTCAATGATGATCATATAATGATGATGAATAGACTAGATGATTACTGGTGATTACTGATGATGCATTAAAAGTAATGATGGTGAAAAAGAAAGCGTCAACTTCCGCAGCGTCAGCAAGTGTGGGTCCGAATCGGGTCTCTGGCCATTCGTATACACCTGGCTATAAAACAAAGTAGTGTGGTAAATCCAGCAATATGTAAAGAATAACAATCATCAATCGTAATAATGACACTAACAATACTAATAATAAGTGTATCGAACCATAAACCTTTGGTCTATCTTCGGATTGTTTACTCACCCATCAACCCTTAAACGTTTCAGACTCAACGGTTTTCTCCAGGTCGCGAGGTGAAGCTCAAGAACAAGGCCGCGATGCCTGGAATCAACGGGACTTCCGTGAAAATCATCCATGGAGACAACGAACATCAACTACCATCTGGTTATTTAACATAGCCATGGAAAATGGACCATTTATAGATGATTTATGGTGATTTATCTATTAAAGATGGTGGTTTTCCATGGCTATGTTAAACAACCAGAGGGTAATATTCACTATCTTACTGGTGCTTAGTTGATGTTAGTTGTTAATAGTCCAGTAAGCTAATGGTTATTATAAATGGGATGATTATTAACAACTAATAGATATTACTAACATCAACCCAATTGGGATGTTAATTATAAAATATGATAAATATCCAAACTATGAGTGAAATTATGTTAATTGATGTTATATTCACTATTGAAATTATATTCACTATCTTACTGGTGCTTAGTAGGGAATGGGGGAATGGGATGATAAACTTAATGGTTCTTATAGGTCAGCAACCCTCATTCCCTGCGTTCAGCACCAGTAAGCTATCGTGATGTTAATTATTTCACATTTTATGTAATTATAGTAATTATAGATATTACTAACATCAACCCAATTGGGATGTTAATTATAAAATACTATAAATATCCAAACTATTAGTGAAATTACTGATGTTGGTTATATTCACTACTGAAATTATATTCACTAACATCAAACATCAAACTATTAGAAAACTAACGTTCACTATATTGGGATGTTAAGTATAAGTAAATATCCAAACAGTTGATGTTAGTAATATCTATAATTACACCAACATTTGGTTAGTAATAAAATATCAAATAACTCATGTTTAACGACACTTGGGATGGTTTAATTATTGGATATTTTACTACTAACTAAACATGTGGAGAGTAAATGTTCATCAACAAATGGATGGTTTATGATGGAAAATCACCAGAAAAAAGGATGATTTAGGGGGTACATACCTCCATTTTAGGAAACCTACAAGGAAATTAACATTACGACCCTGGCATTAATCGGGCTTGGAAGATGAGGTTCGACTAAAAAATAGGGTATTGTTCAGGGTCGAACTGTTGCCAGAGGGTAACTAACCATCGACAAATTGAATGGAATTTAATTGAGTCAAGTTTTTTTCTGGAATATTTCAGGGGAATTTAACTACAAAATAGTTGCCGCCAATGGCCAATTAAATGTGGCGATTTCTGGACAATCCACGAACTAAATGGAGGTCTAATTATATAAATGTGAAAATCATAGAAATTTATCTAAATGAGTGATGTTGAAACTGGTGAAACGAAAATCCCAACTTACCCAACCCACCCCTAGTGATCAATGATCAAGGAACTGGTGGATTAGCATTGTCCGAAATGATTGGGAACCTCCTTGGTACCGAAAATCAGAAACATCTGGGCCATCTGAACAAGAATCCGGCAGCTTCCACTCTTTTTCAAATGCTTTGACTCAAGTTACCTCTGGAAGTTTGATATAGCTCCGGAAAATATCATGTTTCATATTTTATCATCTATGGCCATTTCGAATAGCTCTGTTAAATGACCAGAGGGTATGTCAAATGATGTCCAATGCTTTGCAAGTTCAATGTGTTTCATACTGTGGATAAGAAGATCTTGTCACTTGGTAAATATCGGTGACTATGAAACACTCTGAAGAATGGGACAACCATGGGATTTTTCGCCCATCTACCAACTGGTGCAGGATTTCTTCAACCCACAGTATGTTTCATCCCCAACAGGGCTTGGAGCAGCTCCCCGCCTAACGAGGCCAATATGCTGCTAACGCCAGTGGCGCAGCCTGCCTGATTGCGGTGATGCTGGTATCACCAAATGAGTTACCCTCTGGTAATGTTTAACATAGCTATTGAAAATGGACCATGTATAGTTGATTTTCCCAGTAAAAATGGTGATTTTCCATAGCTAGGTTAGTTTACCAGCGGGTACATGTCCAAAAAGTGGTGGGTTTTTGCCATCCAAATTATGGATTTAAGTGAGACAAATACAGAAGGAGTTCCATCAAATGGGGCTGTCCATATTATGGGGCGTATACCCGAAAGTGGCCATTTGAGTAGGAAACATGATGATAAATTGTTGGATTTTGGCGTATCATATGTTCAAACAAACAAACCCACAGGGATCATCAAAATGGCCAATAAGTGGGGCACTTACCAACCCTGGATACAGCCAACTATGCTGGAGAACTCTCCTATGATGCTGGAGATATCAATCACAGAAGTAAGAGTAAGATGGATAGGATATGTATATACCTATATATCACCCACAAAACATGGAGTCTTCACTCGTTTGAAACGCCAAAAGAATTGCAGGCTACAAAGAATCAATGTATTGTACAATGTTGAACCCAGACGAATGCATGACCGCCCCGTTTGGCTACTGAATGTATTAAACCCGACGATTAACCCTACAATACCCAATTGACATTTTGGGGGTTTACCAATTTTCCAAGTGATAATATGATACACTAATATACACGATGTGTGCTGCGCATTTTGGAGGGTTGAGACTTGAGACATCTACCAAAATAGAGATCTTTCTCTTTGAAATCACCCCATATCCAAGCAAAGCAACCATCCCTTGACCCTTCTTGAAATGATATTATGAAGGACCCAAGAATCCTCAGTGGGTAAGCATACGTATTCTGACACATGGAATATCCCGAGTGGTAGTAGACGGTGCCCTCCAGTTCAAAGTTGGTGTCTTAACCCATCTTACAGTTACAACTAATCACCACAAATCCTGGCCCTAGGCCTTGGTCAAACCAGCTCTAAAGCAACTTAGCTAACTACAGTAACTATATGGCACCACCGTCTATGGACCCCATAGCATCATCCGATGATAGCAACCCCCACGAAGATGGAACAACAAAATCCAATTCAATCTCTAGAATTTTAGAAAATTTGAAAAATTCTTCGGGAGATTTACAAAAGGGCTATCCAAAGTTATCCCTGGCGCCGTGCTGCCCGCAGTGAATTCTCCAGGCGATCTCTCAGGAACTTCGGCAGGGCTTGGGCGGTCACCGGCCCCACGAAGGGATCGCGGCAATCGGCCTCGGTGCAACCGGTGGAAGCTGGTGGAACCTGGTGGAGCTGTGGGACCCCATGAAATCCACTGAAGTCACCAAAGTATGCCAAAAGTCATGTGTATGTCATGTGGTTTTGCATTTTCTTGATGGTTTTTTGGGTGAAATGGAATCAAAATCTGTGGCATTTGGCATTCCTGAAGGAAAGCCTGTTCTCATGCTTGAATGATCAAAGCGGAGAGGTGAGAACCAATGACGTAGTTTCTGATATTCTTTTTGAAGTTGAATCGCAGACATGCACTCAACTTCCGATGGTTTCATCAAACTCATCAGCGCAGTCATGGCAGGTGAGCTCCAAAAGCCTGTTCTACAAACTCAGAAAAATGTGACACACAAGCTCTCGCCCCTCCTGTAGATATGGGTAGATATAGATTCTGGTGATCTGAACTTTGGAAACTACACATGGGGGGACAGACCCCATCCAATCCTTGGTCCAAAGTCCATTCGAAAAAGCTGTAGGGTCTGCATCGTCCTCATCCAATTGATTGGGAATACAAACGCATGCAAACACCAATTTGACGAAACATCCAAATGTGCCCCAATTCAATCACCTTTTCATCACCTTTCAACATTTTTCGGATCCCTAATCAAAAACACCCTTTCCACTACCCCTTCCGTTCAACCCAAGGCACATTGACAATGGTATCGAATGTGGTCCCCATCAAAGCCAGTGCCGTCATGGCTTGTAGCACGTCCACCACGCAGTTCGTCATGAAAACCTCCGGCCCGCCGCCCAAGAAGAGCCGCCGTGCCGACGCCGCGGGACCCTCGCCCGCGGCGAACTCAACCCCGGCGGGGTCGAGCATGTTGGCGATGCTGGTGCTGCCAAAGTTGTCCTTGGCGCGTAGGGTGATGGAAGAAATGTCAGGAAGTCTAACGAAAAATGTGGATCTAAGCGACACACTTACACGTGTGTATCCTTGATCCATACCTCCATGTGAAGCATCGTGCACTTGCGCAATCTCCGTATCAATCAATATACGTATATTATCATTATGATTGAAACTGTATGATTGAAAACCCTTTTTGGATCTTTTTGGCCCATCATCCAATATAGGGAGTTTTCCACTTATCTTTCCCATGAACCAACTATGACAATTATGACTTCTGGGGAACACCTACGTTGACAGGGTCATTCATACAGCTACCCTCAAAAAAAAAAACATTACTATAAATTAAAATTCATGTATATAGAGGAATAGATCGTTGGAAATTCGTGTGTACAATAAAATTGGTTATTTACAGCTACTAGCAATATAATGTAGTATAACTCACCCTCAATGAACGTTACTCGTTGTTTCTTTTTTGGGGGTACCAAAAAAGTCCGAGGCGACTCATCAAAAAGCCTGTGGCCAAAGCGTCCGGCGTCAGCGAGTTTTCCAAGCGCTTGATGATCTGAGCACGTTCACCTCTCTGCTGGCTGCGCAGCTGGTGAACTCAGCTGTGGTAACTAAGTCAGTGGGTTCAATGGAAATTCTAATGGGATGTTAATGGCATTTCATGGGATTTCACCAGTATATCGGTATATAATCAAACATGGCTTGCTGGGCCACCATTTACTTCGATGATTTTCCCAGCTAGAATCCTCCATTGAGTTTAAGGATTTCTCAGCTAGCCACTTTTGAGTACCGGAGGACAAGGGAAGTTTGTACAGGAAACTACGGTTTTTCCTCCCAAATCTGAAGATTTTCCGTAAATGGTCCCTACCCAAACATCAGAGAACTTCGCAGTAAGTTCCCATGGGAAGTATGGCAGGAAGTGGGCCCTCGAATATTGTTTGCTGGCTCGCAAACCAATCTAACCAGTCCGATATATCCGCCATAAGTCCTAATTTTTGCAGTACCTTCCTGTGGATTTGTTGGGCTGTCCTTGGAGATTAGGTACAGCAAATCTTTGTAAAATCCGAAGATCCATAGTCCCCATTCATACCCACTTAATCCCCAGTGCAACCCCCATTCATCCCTCATGATAATCTTACATATTTGAGAGATTGGGTGAAAAATCCCAAGAAAGGAACCATGATTCATGGTTTAGTCTTGGATACATCTTCAATGTGGGGCATCCAGTCATAGGGGATATTCAACATGATCGATGGGAGTACCAGTCGTCATGAAAGAGAGATCTCCATAGCCTATCGCATCGTGCCACCATTTTTCATGGCTGAATCCTCATTGCAATCCATGTGAAAAAAAAACAGATGGGCAATATATACAAATATATATATATAATAAGTCCCAACTATTCATGGGCCCTTTTATGTTCAAACTTTTGATGATCAAATGCTCCATGTGTTGGAGTAAATCCTGGAGGGTACGCATCTTGGCCATAGTAATCCCCAGTTCAGGCTGGTCAAACCATGTAAGAAGCCTGTCAGATGGTAAAACTACCACTTTTTCAGAAATAGGATCCATGGCATGGTACAGTAAATGGGGGTTTCCTAAAATGGGGGTACCCAAAAATGGATGGTTTATAATTGGAAATCCTATTAAAGTGGATGATTTGGGGGTACCCCTATTTTAGGAAACCTCCATATAATATAGAATAATCCCATTGCCCTAATAGTAAGCACACCCTATACAACGGTCCCAAATATCTGTAAATCTCCAACGAAACCATGATTTCTGGGGGATGTCGAATGGTAAGGTGAAGGGATTGATTGAGTATGAGTACATATATCCCATGCTTTTCCCATTGTATTAGATACAAATAGATGGAAAACAGTGAATTATCACGGTTTTAGTGAAGTTTTTACCGAATTCTATCTTTTTGGGGGGTGCTATATTATCCTCCAGTAGTCAAACATGGCAATGGACAATCCATAATCTACAGTACAGATCAATTTCCCATTACAACCTTCATTCATAGTGGATTTCCCATTGCCATGTTTGTCTACAGACGGGCAACATTCCATCCATGTCCCATGAAACCTCCATTTATCCCCTCAATATCCCATGAAACCTGATATGAATCAGATATTCTGGCTGAAAAATGGGTACAGTATATCTATTTCTGACTCCTCCACCAAGGTGCTTGGTGACATATCCCCCAGACCATGTGTCCCAAAGGTCGCCGCGCTCCTGGGTGACAAAATGGGATTTGAAGCACCAAACAGTGGTGAGTTCCTAACTCGGAAAAACAGTGGATTTCATGCTCAACAAAAGTCTTCAACTATCAAGACCGGTCACAAAAAACTAGGAAGAACATGGGCTAATATGGGCTAATAAAATATGATTTAGTACATGATATATATAATCCGGCAAATTTCAAATGTTTTTTAGGCTCTTTTTGGGCCAGATTTTTTGGGATATATGATGTAACCATCAACGATATGACATGGCATTGCACCATCAAAATCCGGTATCCACAAATCTGGTATCATTTTAAACGTAAGTCACAAGTGACTGAGTCGCCAACTTGAAATGTTGGGCGGGATGCGTCCCAAAGAAAAAAAATACACGTCCACTTGTTTTTTTTTAATCTATACCCAAGCCACAAGAATGGTTGATCGCATTTGCGAAAATCATATCAGATGCATTTGAAACTATTGAAAAAAGAATCGCGCATGGTACCTGGAAACACGTTTCTATCTTTTGGGGTTACTTTACGATATAAAATCCAATTATATCCCATTATCTCCATATAATCTCACATTATATCCCAGTTTAATCCCTATTAAGTCCCATCAAAACCCAATGTATTCCCATTTTGGGCTGTTAAAAACTGGGGGTCCAGCTTCAACATCATCGATCCAAGGGGTGGTCAGTCGTCCCAGGCATAGAAAGTGTTAGACATATGACGGCTGAGATCCTCCCGATCTCTAGATATCTCTAGGATTCTCTAGATTAGTCCCCGATTTCTGGATTGTCAATGAGATATCCTAGAGATTATCCTAGAGATTTTCTGGATTAACTCATGATTCTCTGGATTATCAATGAGTATCCCATGTTTTCTTACAGAATAAATGGGTCATAAGCCAACCACTTACGATTCGTGGGATGATCCTCCAAGTAGGTGCCGTGTCCTGGGAATCGGTCCTGCGCTCGGACCTACTAGGATAGCAGCCCTTAACAAATCGATTCTATAATAATGATAAAATGTGTGAAATACAATATGGAAATATATGGAATGTTGATGGGATATCAATGATATCAATGGAATATGAATGGAATATTAATGGATAATTGATGAATATACCCTCCGGCAATCAAACGCGGCAATGGGAAATCCCCGGTTACAAGCCATCAAGATCCCATCCAACATTCCATGAAATTCCAATGGAAAATCCCTTGAAAAATCCATAAAAATGTCCCATAAAAAGGCCATCAAAAACAACTATTCCCATTAACATCCCATTAACATCCCTTTACTTTATGTAAACCATATCTACAGCAACTATTGGTTGGGCCAAGATGCGAACCCAGAGAGGCAATCCCTTGTTTCAGCTGGTCCCCAATGCCCAGGGCCAGAATCTGGCAGCCTGCGCCGCCACTCAAATTGCTACCTTTGGTGGGATCTATAGATGCAATACACATATATATATATATGTATATCTATATAGTATATAATTACATAACATACAAGATTTAAGATGGTATTAGTATATATAGTGTCTAGTATATGATATGTAATGTATGACGGATATAGTGTACACAGTAATATAGCGAATATAGCATTTACATACCTGCGTGTATATATATATATTTATTTATTTATTTATTTATTTATTTATTATCATTATTAGTAGTAGTATTATTATTATCATTATTAATATTAATTATCTTTATTATCATTACTATTATTACTATTATTTTATTATTATTATTATTGTACACATATGATGATGTATGGTAAAGCCACCGTGTACAAGGGTATGGCCACAGGTCCCTCCAGAGAGATACAGGTCTGAACTGGGTGTGGTTTGATCTTATTCGTGCTTCAGATCTGGGGATTCGCCGTATTTGGGGGAGAATGAACATTCATTTACCCTCGGGTAAAGTAACATAGCTATGAAAATCACCATTTTTAATGGGAAAATCAACTATAAATGGCCATGTTCAAAAGCTATGTTGGTTTACCAGAGGGTACCAGCGATTTTCATGTTCACCAAGGGGTACAGGGTTTTCAGCCCATCCCCATCGGAAGTCGCCAGAACTGATCTCCCGGGCAAGGAAGAATTCTGAGGAATCGCCGCACCACTTGTGTGGTGAGAATTGATGTTCCTGCATAGCAATCCCTACAAAAATAGAAGTTGGTAAGTACTGTGGATGGAAGTAATCCTGCACCACCTTGGATGGTTGAAACCCTATAAATAATGGGATAAACCACCTATCAACTGGTGCAGGAATTCTTCCATCCACAGTATGGTAAAATCCTAGTCAAGTAGTGACAGGTCACCTTTCTATCTTTTTTTGGGTTACTATTACTCATGTGCCCCTGAGCTAATCCAACGATATCATTCACTAACGAACCGGATGATTGGCTATTCACCCACAAAAATTCGGAAAATGAACAACCAAATCCGGACTTGACTGAACCGGCAACAAATTATCAAAACTATAATGGGTAGATTATTGAGATCTTCAGCAACTATCATGATCATGACCATTCATCACCAATGATCCAACGATCTGGTGGTTCTTTAAACTTGGAAAGATTGTCAGACTCTTGAATTAGATTTTTGCGTCTGATCTTTTGCCAACGAACAAAAAGAGGTTTCTGACAATCTCACCGAGAATGGCTCATGGACGTCCCATGTGGGGATTTTATGTAGAGAAATGACCGCCCGCAGTCCCCGTCAACCAATGCATGTCAGTCTCGTATCATCGGTGGTACAATCACCGATGATGTTGGCTCATAGGGATACTTGACATTATGTAATAAATATGTACCCTCTGGTTATTTAACATAGCCATGGAGAATCCCCTATAAATTGAGATTGTAATGGGAAAATCATCACAAAATAACAATTTTCCATGGCTATGTTGAATAACCAGAGGGTAATAATATATGATACGGCAATGGGTCGATTCACCCTGGCACCCTTTCATGTGGTATCGTGTTTTTTTTACCCATTCCCATATGATCAACCATGGTGGAATTCTGAGAGGGGCATCTTCAGCCCATCCTCGAGTCCCCAAGATGAGGAAACCGCTCAACATTCCGTGGTAATCTAGCACAGCTATGGAGAATGGCCCCTGTGTTCATGATTTACCTAATAGCAGTTTTCCATAGCTATCTGAGAAAACAGAAATACTGGAGGGTATGTCTCAACATTGGGTCATTGCTCATTACCCCAACCTTTTCATGCATTTTCCGCTTGAAAATTGTCATAAATTGGGAGTATTCATCATTTTCAGCCACACCCAAAATGTCGCTGAAGTGGAACCCACCCACAAAACCCCAAACCGAACCCCGGGCTCGGAACAACGAACCACCCCTGGCACCCCACCCACCCGCACACCTGGGATGGTTAGCCTTAGAGATCATGCAGCCCATGCAAGGCCACCCCCTTTGCAATGTGAAACACCCCCTTTGTACAGTCCCAAAGATGTGATTTCATTCATAAATCCCCCTACATCCACCATCATCCACCATTGTTTCTGGGGGGTTTAATATGGTTTACCCTCTGGTAAACGTTTATTATAAGTATGGGAAATCACCATTTTTCATGGGAAAATCCACTACTTCTATGGCCATTTTCAATAGCTATATGTTTAATTACCAGAGGGTATATATACCATTGTTTTCGGATGATTTTCCGGTGGCCCTGTGGGACGTTGGCCTGTTTGGAATCACCAGCTGTAGAAGTGGGTCATCCAAAAATCCAACATCTTCCAACATTCCACAGAATACCCAAAGATGGCTCCTTTCACCAGAATGTGTATTCCAGTGAATCAGTAGCCTACTCACCATATTTATTGTGTCATATGGTTGAATAAGCACTTACATTCACTGGCCTCAAAAAACATCACTGTACAAAATCCCATCCTAGTAATAATGATGTCTAAATTGAACGATCCAGATTTTAAGGGGTTACGGGTTGCCATAAGATTCTCTTCTTATATTGAAATCTGATGAAATCTGGCGATACCCGGTGATGATGTATATCTTACCGTCGTGTATATACAATTTCATCGATTTAGGGGATTGAAATCCGAAAAAAAAATCTGCAGACGATTGCTATTATGGTACTGATAGAAAATCCCTATTCATACCATTCTATTATATACAATATCATACAATCTTAATCTAAACAATGAGTTAAAAAGAAATAAAAACAAACAAGTAAGAAGATGGTATCAATATGGTAGCATCCATCTTTTTGATATCTTTATAATCTATTAATACTAAATAATCCACCATCTTTTCGTTTACGAACTCCCGGCTTCTCGCCCCCTTTTTCTGGGTCCAAAAGGCTGAAAGCTGGTGGCCATGGTGACCATGGACTGCACCAGCACCACGCCTGCCTCGCCGCGGGATCTCCAGGTTTTGATCCCAATAAATTGGACGAAAAATGACCGGAAAACATAGGGAAAACATGGGAAATCCTGATTTTGTTGGGGTGAAAACATGAAAAACTGAACACCTAGAAAAGGATGAATAAAAACAATTCTGTTTTCTTGGGTCAAAAAGCTGAGGTGCATGCGGTTTCCCTTTTGACAAGGGGTCAATTGTGGAAATCGGGAGTTTGATGGCTGTTTCATATCTACATCATCTGCAAAGCCACATTAGACATTCATTCTTGTGTTTGTTTGGATAATCCGCACATCATCGGTTCATGTCCATCAGTTTTACTAGCATGGGCAGTTCAGTGGGTTTATCTCCTGGGACAAAACAAGCCTGAAAGCATCAACGATATCCAGCCGCCCTTAAACTAGTCCATGATACTGGTAAATCATCGATATATTACCCTCCAGTACATTAACATAGACCCTGCCAGATATGGAAGATTAGCTTCCACTAAAACTTGGTGATGTTCAGGGTCTATGTTAATTTACCAGAGGGTAAATTGGAATATATTGGATATAGAATGCCACCAATTCCTCCCTAAATCATCTCGGAAACATCTATGGACATCAGCGGTGAATTGCCAGCGGTGCATTCTCCAAAGGCCATCTGTTGCGACTCCAAACCGAAACCGTTCTGTCCAGGACACCCAAGGTTTGGACGGCGGTGATCTGGTAAAACAAAGGTAAAACCACCCCCAACAATAATTCGGCATGTGGTGGTATTCCCCAATCACAAACAAAAGCTCCAAAAATCTGACCCCCGGAGTTTCTTCAGTTTGAACCCAACCATTGATATTGATCCCCCAATCTAGATCCCACTCATATCCACTATATACAGTACCATTGAGCCCCTCAATCATCCTCAATCCTCATCATAGAACCAAATCTGTTCCTTTACCACCCACTGATCCGCGCCGGACCCTGGTACACTGGGCGTCCACTTGTTGTCCCGCATCCCTGGGCAGTCCCAGGCGGTTCCCAGAAATCTGGGATGAGAGAAGATAGGAGAAGATACCCTCTAGTGAATTGACATAGACCCTGAACATCACCCATTTTGAGCGGAAACTCATCTTCCAACCCCGATTCATGCCAGGGGTCATTTGCTGGAGGGTAGTGTAAGATAAGATAAAATTGTACAGTACATGTAGTAGTAGATAAGAAAAAACATAGTCTTAGAATGTCTTAGAGAAGACACGAAAAGATAGGATACTATAAGATCACACACGTCCACATAAGATAGATGATAGCACGATAAAATAGAGAGACAATGATAGATACACAGGTGGATAGACAAATCAAGAGATCGATAGATGGGTAGGTAGGCAACTAGATAGCAAGTGGGTAGAGATTGCAAGACGCTAGCTCGGACTTGCAAGTTCCGTGCTCAACTGTGGGGTGAGAAGCAACAAAAAACCAACCCGAAACAAACAAACCCTAGAAACCACCAAAGCATATCCAAACGCACCCTAGCCTCCAAACCCTATCCACCAATAAAACCCCAAAGTCACTAGTTTGGGTTTTGCACACCTTGTGCAAGCGGTGGGCTACAATAGGCTGTGGTCACCCATATCCTTGATGGTGAAATCCCAGTTTATTGTGCTGAAATCCAAGCCTTTCATGGTTGAATCACTGTCAAAATTCCCATGTTTGTTGATTAAACCGTTAATATCAAACCCAGATTTTGCATCCTTAAATCCCAAATTTCCGGGTAACATACGGTTACCCTCTGGTAAACCAACTAAAACTGGAAAATCAGCATCTTAACCGTGAAATCAACGAATTAAATGATGGTAACCGAGCCACAAGGAGCTGCTCGTATTGCTGGCCACCGAGCAGTCGACCACCGCATTCGCCATGTTGGACGCCTGGCCGGCGCCAGGGATACCTGGTCTCTGAAAACATAGGGAGCTCACCATCCAAAACGGAGGTTTAACCAACAGAATTTGGGTTGTTGATGATTCAACTATCAAGCATTTGGGATTGATCAGAAATTGCGGCCAAAAAAGGATCCAAAGGGAGGGGTTCGCCATGATTCACCCAGAAAATCTGCAAAATTCGGGTGAAAACACCTGAAAACACCCCAAACCTAGGATTTCCATGGATTTCCATCTTTAGCTCTATTCATTTTGCCTTCAATTCCCCAAAGATTTCCCATCGATGCAGTTGTGCCGCGGAATTCCCAGACCGATCCAAAACTCAGCTGCCGGCGATGGAAAAGAAGCCAATAATCACCAGCTCGATGTTGATCTCAGACCACAGTTTTTCTGCTTCGAAAATGGCCCAAAATTTCACAGCAAATCATCATGTTCCCATTCAAATATCCATACTGTATGTTTTATTGTTCATTATGGGTGTGCGTCAAAATTCGGGTATGGATCGGCCCGCGGTGATCCAGACGTATGGATCGGTCTGGATCACCTGCGTTTTGGTATGGATCGGGGGTATATGGATCGGCCTGTGGGTTCAGGGTATGGATCGGGTTTTTACATTTTGACTCGCAGCCTTATGTTTTTGGGCATCACCATCGTCAGACACAAACAAACAAGATTGGACCTAAAATTGTAGGTCACGACAAAAAACCTGGTTATTACAATGAATGGTCTTAAGAACCTGGTTTTCACCAAGAACCTATATTTACCCCCATCAGATCGTGGGAGGGCAGCTCTTCCGACCAAGGTCCCTGCTGCAATAAATTCCTTTTTGGGTATGCCGGAGAAAACCAATGCCCTTGAATTCGCCAAACTTGACCTAGTGTTTAATTAATTACCTGCGAAAGGGTCAGAATGGGTAAGAACTTGGAAATCCCCACTGAGTGGACATAACCCGGAGCTGTCGATCTCAGGAGACTTACTTGAGTTGTTTGGGGCTGCCTGGAACACCATAAACATCCCAAATGTGGGCCATTTTGGAAAAAATGAAACATAACATAAAAATAGAACAAATATTGGGCGAAATATAGGTTAACCGTTTTTATCCCGTATTAACCCGTACTTATCCCGTACTTAACCCGTAGTAACCCGTAGTGTTGTAGTAGTAGTAGTAGTAGTAATAGTAGTAGTAGTAGTAGTAGTAGCAGTAGTAGTAGTAGTAGTAGCAGCTAGATTTGACCTGAACCCATTTAAGAAACCTACCCACTATATGATGTCGTTGGGAGACTCCATATACTCCATTGGCCGCGCTCTGGGCCCTCCAGCCACGCAAATCCACTTCTTCAGGCTACGCACCAAGCGGCCAAACTGGCCCTGCAACATCTGAAACAACGGATCCTGACAGCTGATTTTTTCCGTGAAATGTGGAGGCTTCATTGGGAAAAAGATAGGAAAGTCAGGGTTGCCACCAGGCTCTAAAAATACTTCAGAAAATTTAAGAAAGATGGATTTCAAAAAACATCTGATTCTAAAATAGTGCTGAAGTACATGTCTATCTTTTGGGGGGTTACTATACAGGCAACACATGGTTGTCCATGAAGTCCACCTGGATGTTGTCTCGCAATTCTGGGATCCTTTGTTGAGTCAGCCTGAGACATCAAAGATTCTAGCTTGAGGTTGAACAAAAAAAGGAGACAATTTACAACTCAAAAAAACATGAATCCAAAGAAATGGCATCGATTTGCAGATTTTCCTGGTTTCAACACTCGGGCTGTCTGAGACTAGGGATACCCCTAAATCCGAAATCCACTGGTTCATCATACCCTCTCGTAAACTAACATAACTATGGAAAATCACAATTTTTAATGGGAAATCCACTATAAATGGCCATTTTCAATAGCTATGTTAGTTTACCAGAGGGTAAATTATAATATTTCACTAATCTGAATTAAGGCCCACAATGGAGATGATTCCCCATACTGACCATTATTCCAGAGATAATTCGTCCTTTTCTTTGATGGCATTTGATGGCAATTTTGGGCCAAGTGAATAAACCAAATTTTCATACTGGTCAGATTGTTTGATGATCAAATACCCATGCTGGTTACTGAAATATACTTAAATAATCTTAGTATCCCATGAGTATATCCCCATTTTCATTCACTGCTAAAATCGCCTTTTTATACCCATGGCTTTCAACATGTTTCAACCGTAGTTATACAGTATCCCATTCAATTTCAGCATTTGATGTTGAAATATCTCCATCTGTTGTTGCTGAAAACCAGCCACCCAGAGGTGTCCATTCAGCCAGATCCTCTAGTCAGAGCCCTCACCTCCACGCACGTGTCGACAGAGGCTTTCAAGTTGGTGGCAATCTGACAGCTGCGAATTTTCGACCGCGGAAGAGCGGAAGTTCGGAATTTCCATGGGAAAATTCCGGAAGGATCATCAAAAAAGACCTACTGTGGAAGAAATCCTGCACGACATTGGAAACTATGAAATACTGTAAATTATGGGACTATAATGGGATAAATCTTCTTCCATCCATCATAATTGTGGAGAATTATGCGTACTTTGGGATTAGGGGATTATATAGATATTTGGATTATGGCTCTTTGGATATTTTCACACACTTTTGGGAGTACGTACATTTGTGCGATTAGAACACACACATATACAAATGGAGTAACATTTGATCTACTGGCATTACATCACATCATAGACCATGATTCTGAAACACAGCCCTGCAGGAAAGTCAGGTTTCTGATCCGGCTGGGTGCAGGGCCCAGTTCCAAATCCTCATGGGATGAGTGGGTGCTTGGGATGTTTTTGGGGTCCCTTGTAGTAGCTGCCCATGTTCCCCAAGGGAAAAAAAATATGTTACGTTCTAGATTATTCGACTCAATGTCCATCAATTTTTGGCCACATCCCATTGACCTTCACACATCACCCATTTAGAATGGCGACATCATAAGCATAATATAAGCTAGCATACAAGGATAAACACAATATACCGCAATACTCGTAGATTAGTAAGTCAACCAACCCCAGAATCACCACAAATGGATTGTACAAACCATCCCCAAATGGTAGCTTTGTGGCGTTGGGTCTGCCTGAGGGCCCAACTGCTTGGTCTAATCGCAAGGGAGATCCAGGCAGTTTCTCGGCAAGTTCCATGGTAAATGTATCATCATTCTTGTTGCTTAAATTCTGGCAGTTCTTGGTGATGAATCCTTGCTGTTCATCTAGATCTGAATCCTCATACTTTTTTCATCTATTTCTCCTGCTTCAATTCATCTACTATCCATCCATGTGCTGCCTAAGTCATGCCAAAATTCACTCGTGAAATCTGATGAAACATGCCCCGATTTGGCTTTGTCTGAAAATCTGCTTTGATGGTTCATCACCATTTCCATTCCATCTCCCATTTGTTGTTGTTTGTGGTGGCCCATCCAACCCATTTTTGTCTGCCTTCGCAACCTGCTCGGTCATGGCCAAGGTTAGCAGCACGCAGCGCGCCTTTGCGCGCCTACGAATACGCTTAGGGCTCACCTGGCGCAGAGCGGCAGGGCAAGGTGAAGACCTCACAACGGTTGGATGAACGAAGCATCAATAATGACAAGTTCACCGGCAAAAATTGGGATATGGTAGGATACCAATAAAGATGTGATAGGTACAATAGGGATATTCATATCACTAGCAATTTGAGATAGTATCGTTAACCAACAATTACTAGGGCATCAAACCAACCATTTACATGGGGATATGATGGGAACATATTGGGGATCCACCAATCCCAATACTTGGGGCCCACGTTTTTTGTTGCAATACTTCAGGAGAAACAACTTGATCAGAACATGTTTGGAGTTATCTGTTTACCTATTTCTTGAGCCTTGACCTATGTTTGCTGTAACACATGCTTAACATACAGCCATGTTTTCGCTTCTGGGATATGTTCCAAGCGCAGAAACAGACGGGGGGGGGGTGCCAATCGCTCACTTTGGCGACACATTTCAGAAATATATCTGAGGTATAGCAGGGATAATATCACCAGGAAGAATTGGACAGGATTGGACATAATAAGTTGGTACTGCTACAAGTCTACTACAAGTGACAAGAAATGATAATATACATCAATATAATCAAATAAACATATATATATATATATACATAAGTATACTATATATCATATCTATATATTATATATATACGTATATTTAATATCATACATATTTGCAAATATCAATCCCAAAAAAGATGGAAGAATAAGTGGTTTTAACTATTTTAGCACGATTGTACTTCCACGTTTCTATCTTTTTGGGGGTTGCTATACATGTTTGTTGACAAATGAACATAGTGGACCCAGAGAGCAATGGACACAATGGATACTCGTCCCCAACAATCAACGTTCCGCTGCCACCATTGCCACCACTTCCCAATGGTTTCCTTGAAAAGGACCGGTCATATGTTGCGAAATTACCATGATATCTGGCTAAAGTATCATACTTCACCGGAAAGAGGAAACGTCTGTCCATTTGGAGAGGATTTCCCCCAATCCTAACCATCACTAGAGCTTAAAACCTTGGGCCCCCCGACCGCTGGCTCGGCTTCCTCGGGATCGTCTTGTGGTTTCAAACGACTGAAAATGCCGCGAAGAAAATCAACCAGCAGTTGTTGCTAAGATGATCTCTGAGACGTTGGCACATGGTGAGCAACTGGGTTTTCATTCGTGCATTCCCAGTAGTCAGTCGGGTGTTTAAGGCTCTAACCAGGACTAAGATGGGTCCCACCTTCGGGGAAATGATGTCAACAATCCAGGTGTCAGGATGTTCGTACCCTCTTCTGCTAGCAAGACTTGGTCAGTTGCGCATCCAGTAAGTTAACATGGGTATGGTATGGAACACCTACCATGTGTAGATATTTGTGGATTTGGAAACCATTGGTTTTTCATCTCCTGTGTGAATTTGCCGGAAACTATTGTGCATAGAGAGAGCCGAACCGGAAGACTGGGATGGCCCCAGAAATCATGATCAATAATCACCACCTCGGAGATAGTGGGGATGCGCTAAGCAGGGATCCTATCCACATGGATTGTCAAAATGGTTCCAACCTTTGCACTTTTTTGGAGGGGAAGAGAAGGATGACTGGAAGGGTTTGGGACTTTCCCAATGAACTGTCATGCTGGGGCTCCCCACGGTTTGCCCCTACAACTATCCCCTCCAAACTTACAGGTGTGTGCAGGCTGTGATAGGTTTGTTTATCTTCAGAATAGTATGTTTCAACCATTCCCTTCATGGAGAAATTTTCGGTACCTTGGTGCTTGTTTCGCAGGCGACATTCCACCAAAATTGGCTTCGAAAGTCCAGAAGTGTCTGATTCAAAAATCATTAAACATAATTACAACCCACACAGTCGGGAAGAGAAGAAACGTGATATTGGAAGTTTTTTTAACTCCACACTTGCAGGTGTTCCAGTTGTTGTAGGGGCCTGCGATCCCAACCTTTTGGGGTTTTAATCCCATGGTTATCTCTGTAAAATTCCACCCCAACTGCCAAGTATAGCCCCCCTTATTACGTTGGGATCTTCATTCTTGATTCCCTGGTTCACCCCGGCTCTCGCCATTGCGACCAGTCACGCGAGCCAGGGCCGTTCTGAGCCTTCAAGGGGCCAAGAGAGCGCGCAGACCAAGGAACTCACAAGGGGATGGGGATGGATGGGTTTATAGCCTAGGGTGTTTGTTGTATGGGGGTATACTATCACAAACAACATGGGCTATATAAATATATATATTGTATATATTTGTATATTATATAGATATATTATATTATATAACCCAGGCCTTCCAAAGGCCAGGTTAAACTTGGCCGTTGCATTAACAGCCGGCCGTTACCTAACGGCCATCGATAACCCATGGTATTTACTTATATATAGGTTATGTTGATCTTGGGAATCTTGGGATGTATTTTGATATATGTTGATATAAATAAGGGGAACCCACCAAACCCCACAAACACTCCACAGCCTCAGCAACAACAGCTGGTCATGAACCAATTTCAAGTCTATAAGTTCAAGACTGCTTGAAATGACCAATGGTTCCAAAGATTTGAATGAAAAACTGGTGAAAAGACTACAAAATACCCCAAAAAATGAATAAAATTTAGGCGCGAGTTTTTGCTGGCTTTTCACGGGTTTTTCACTGCCGTTCCACGGAATTTTCACAGTCGTTTCACGGACTTTTCACGGTCCACATTTTGTGGGAAATTTCAGGTAGGTACTTTCACCGGATCATATTCTGTTTTGTATTTGGTGACATCATGATCTAAGATATAGACGTTTGTGCAGGGCCCGTGCTCCCAGGCGCATTTTACTTGCATCGACTTGAACCAAATGGCCTTTTTATCCACATATCTACTGACCATTATTCCCCAGGCCAACATGACCTGTGAGCTTCCTGGACAAAATATCTAGTGGTTATAAACATAGCCATATAAAGGAGCATCTTCCAACAGCCAGGTTAAACCTGGCCGTTAATAAAGACCAGGTTAAACTAGGTCGAGGAAGCGCTGGGTAACATGCACTTACAATATGGGATAGTATAATGTTTTGGTTTGTTGTTTGGTGGTTTTATGAGATAGAAACCCCATGTTACTCGTTTTTCTTCGCAGAAGAAAAGGCGAAGCATTCATGTTGTAAAATGCGTTTAATGAGTTTAATCGCCACCCCGTATTACTAAAATCCCTCAACTAATAAAAATAGGAGTGGACTGGCCATTTTGTTTTTTTTTTTATGGGTCACAATTGCGTTTTGGAATTCTGGTAATTGAAAATCAATATCAGAACAGGATAGTGAAATAGTATGAAATAATGGTGTCTACCCCCTATTAAAGAAAATAGGATCACACCTGATGTTTTTTATTAGGGTCCCAATGGATTTTACACGGATTTTAATAAGGGATTTAATCAATTTTGAAATCGTTTTTTGTACTTTTGTTATTAAGGTTTTGGTGTTGATTATTAGGGGAAAGCTTCGAAATCCAATTTTTGGAAATATGTGAAATGGATCTTAATAAGAAATTTCATCAATTTTGAAATCGTTTTTTGTCTTTATTCTTAAGGTTTTGGTGTTGATTGTTTGGGGAAAGCTTCGAAATCCAATGTTTGGCAATATTTCAAATAGACTTTTTATAAGGGATTTAGTTAATTTTGACATCGCTTTTTTTTAAAGGTTTTGGTGTTGACTATTAGGGGCACCCGGACCCTAATACAAAAACCACCCTAATAGTAAAAAGAGATCACCGTGTTTACTATTTGGGGAGGGGGGGGCGGGTGTTTCCGTAATAGGGGGTAGAGGTAGAGATTAATGAGTCAACTCGCATGTTGGCTGCTTCTCTGCCTTGCGATAGGTACAGAATTGAAGGGAAGTGAAGGGATTTTTCTCCGCTGGATCCAATGAATGGACCCACGAATCAGCTGCGCTTGAAATCACGACCTTGCAGGCCCCGAAACTTGCTAAAGTCGAACGCTTAAAAAAGAACTCATGACCGTAGATATCCTCCTAGAGATCTGCAAACTGGTCTTGCACTGCAGAGCTGTCACCACCATAATCAGGGTTGCCCCATGTAACCACAGATCCATCTGCTAGGATCGCAGCAAATGCGCGAGCTGTACCCTGGACCTGCTGCACATTCCTGAGCTGGTCTTGCACTGCAGAGCTGTCACCACCNCACAGATCCATCTGCTAGGATCGCAGCAAATGCGCGAGCTGTACCCTGGACCTGCTGCACATTCCTGAGCTGGTCTTGCACTGCAGAGCTGTCACCACCGTAATCAGGGTTGCCCCATGTAACCACAGATCCATCTGCTAGGATCGCAGCAAATGCGCGAGCTGTACCCTGGACCTGCTGCACATTCCTGAGCTGGTCTTGCACTGCAGAGCTGTCACCACCATGATCAGGGCTGCCCCATGTAACCACAGATCCATCTGCTAGGATCGCAGCAAATGCGACAGCTGTACCCTGGGCCTGCTGCACATTCCACCCTGGACCTGCTGCACATTCCTGAGCTGGTCTTGCACTGCAGAGCTGTCACCACCGTAATCAGGGTTGCCCCATGTAACCACAGATCCATCTGCTAGNACCCTGGACCTGCTGCACATTCCTGAGCTGGTCTTGCACTGCAGAGCTGTCACCACCGTAATCAGGGTTGCCCCATGTAACCACAGATCCATCTGCTAGGATCGCAGCAAATGCGTCTGCTGCACATTCCTGAGCTGGTCTTGCACTGCAGAGCTGTCACCACCCAAATTCGGGTGGCCCCATGTGACTATCCTCCTGCCACCACAGCACCACAGTGCAAAGGCGCCAGTCCTATATATCTTTTCTGTTGCTGCCACATTTGCCTGTAGCACAACAGCAGTGAGGCAGTCTTTGGCTTCCAGCTGTGCATCAACCAGCGATTGAGAAAGGTCGCTCAAGATGCGCCAGTCCGCGGTGACAAGCCTCAAGAATCGTTGTTGAAACGACTTCTGGGCCAAACTCTTCAAGTCCCCCACTTTGGGGGGAACTGAAATGCTCTCACTGCGACCGCTTGCCGAAACTACAGTCACTTGAAACATCGAAAGCGCGGAAGTTCCTCAACACGACGGGGGGCGCAAAGGGAATCTTGAGCCAGAATGGTTGTAATATCCAACGGTGTGGATCCCATACTTTCCACATACCTTCCAGGCTTCGATCGAAGGTAGGGATAGAATCCTCACATGACGTCAACATCTGCGGTCCATGGTGGCCCCACATTTGGAACATTTTGAACCAGCTACCACGTCACCTCCATCACCTCCGTCACCTCCGTCACCTCCCCAACCCCGTCCTCAAAACCTCCTCCTGAATGTTCTGCGCCACTTTGGCGGCATTCTGCAGAATGGCAATGGCATCCCCAACTGAATTTGCCTGCAGGGCGGGTAGGACATCACAGCACTTGACCCCAAAAACTCGACCGAAAAGTCGTGGCAGAAGCAACGAAAGTCGCTGATTTACCCACCAAAATAATTTTTGGACACCAGCAGCGTCAGTATCATTGGATGGGTTCAGGAAACCTCTACATTTCATGGGCAAAACACTGGTTTCCAGTTGAGCTTTTCCGTTAAAAATCAATCATCCTGCAGCAACAAAAACTCGAGATTGACGACTGGTACGGCACGCGAGAATGCCGGCCTTGGCAAATGTGGTGGACCAAACAGTAGTGACCATCCCCAATCTTACCACGTGTTGGCCGTGTTGGAAAAATACAACAAGAATCTCCCAAAATGGTAGGTCTATGGCGCAGGCTTGTTCACCACATTACTTGGCGGATGTTCATACCATTGTGGGAACCAAATTTTGCAGAGACGGTGGGAAGGATGGCAGCAGGAAGACATCGTGCTTGGCTCCTTTGCTCCAGTTGAACCATAGAGCTTCAATGCGACCCCCAATGGAACTGCCGTTTAAAAGGGGAAAAAACAGATGGCAACGTCCACTTCTCCTAGATCAATTTCTGAAGTGAACCCCCATTTATGCCGATACCTCTACCGGAGCTTTGTGCCAGGGTGAAATCGACCATCTTTGATGGTTGGAACACACACGGTTCATAGCACTTGTACCCAGGTGGCTGCAATCTGGCTATCTGAACTGCTGAACGATGTTCAGATTCCCAGCAGCCAAACTTTGTCAAATGTCAAATCTTAGAACTTCATAAAGCATAAAATAAATTACCCTCTGGTACTTAAACGTAGCTATTGAAAATGGCAATTTGTATATAGTGGATGTTCCCATTTAAAATGGTGATTTCCCATAGTTATGTTAGTTTACCAGAGGGTAACCCAGAACGCACTCATGTTGAGCCTGCACGAAACCCTTGATGTCTTGCTGGTGAATACTATTTAAAAAAAACTGGGCCCGTTGGAGATCTACATCAAAAGTGGGCCCCCAAGAAAGGTCAGTTGGTTTATAGCTGACTTATGACTGGAACTTATAACAGGTACTGTATAATGAATCATACATAATCATAACTATTGTATAACTATACGTTTAGTACTGGGGAGTTCTTGAAATGTGGCATCCCCAAAACATCCCAAAACCATAGTTGCGTCAAAAATTTGAAGGCTACCCCCATGACTTTGGAAACCTATATAGCTACCATTCATAATCACCATTAACAATCACAATTAATTATCATTATTAGCCATTATCAACCATTCCAATGATTGGTCATGGTTGGTGGCGATTAACATTAAGAACTTAATAACCTCATTATTAATGGCTGCCCTGACAGTTCCACGGACCCACAGACCCGCGGTTGCCTGCAGTTTCCGCTCCACTGGACCTTTCAGTCCTCCAGCCCACGCGGCCGTCGGCAAACCCGGCCGCCTGCATCCCACGGTTGTTGGGATTCAAATGGGGAATCAATGGCGTTGATGGGAACATCTACAGGAAAACCATGTTTTTTTACCATGAAATACCCTCTGGTAATCAAACATGGCAATGGAAAATCCACCATTTATAGGAATTGTCCCATTGAAACCTCCATTTATAAGGGATTTCCAATTGCCACGTTTGACGACACCGGAGGGTAATAGTAATAGAGGGTGTTCCTTCAAAATTGTCGCACCAATCCAGTGAGTGCATCGCCAAGTGATCTAATGACTTCGATGATTTAGGATTGAACGGACCTCCATTTTCGGAAACCTCCACTTCGGATCATGGTTTACAAGCCATATGCAACTAGGGATCTTTCACATATAACTGGGGTATAGTATGGTTATTTCCTAGTTACAAAACTAGGATGCAGCCCAAAGAATTCAATGATATTGAATTATTGGGTCATCCAAAAAGTCCGAAAAAAGTATGGGTCTAAAAAAAGTATGGGTCTATTACAGTAAAATCTATTTTAAAAAATGTCAATGGATAGAATAAGGGCCTACGGTCATCTATTGCCAATCAATGTGGCGATTCATCCACACTCACCATTTTGGGGGACACCAAAAAAAATACAGATCCAACACTACACCAGGGTTTCTAGGAGCGGTGTTTAGTACAAGGAGTCAGGGATTGATAGCCATGTTTTGGGACACACCCATAGGACCCATATTGAATGTTTATATAATGCGAATTCCAGCACGCTGATATCATTTTCGAGTGAGAAAGTGCAAGTTCCCGGATAGACACCAATATGCATTGTTTAGATGAATAAGCCTGATGGTGGATGAGTAAATTGTATCATCAATAATTGTGTGTATGTATAATATGATATGGGTTTGTCTGAAAAAAGGGTACCCTAAATCCATTGCTTAATCATAATTTTCCCTATTAAAAATGCACCATTCGGATGGAAAACCTCCATTTTCAGACAGACCCATATACCCTCTGGTAATCAAACATGGCAATGGAAAATCCCATATTTGTAGATGATGTTCCCATGAAAATCTCCATTTATAGGCTATTTCACATATTTTCCCATGATTTTCCTATACTTTCCCATGTTTTTATAGACAATTTTCGAGCCATCGCCATGTTTGATTTTCCACTCCCACCATGTTTGATGTCTCCACCTTTCCCAAAACCATCCTGCCTGATGGATGGAAGCACCTCTTTACCTGGGACATGGATCACCACCCCGTGTTTTCTGCGGGGGGGTCATTTTGCATGATCCCAAATTGGATGAATATAGTGGTACCCAAAAAACACGCTATTCATTGGGGATGGCTTTTTTGTTGGGTTAACCACACAAATCCACAAAACATGTTGGCTGATCACTGAATTCCCGTTCCATTAACTCTGAAAGGCTTCAGGTGAGTGTGTTGGTCAAAGTTGGTGCGGATTAAAGAGTTAACATATTTCCTTCGCCCTAACATCAAACAAGTACGCCCTGAACGAAACCCTGGTTGAGTCTTGGATCTGTTCATATTGGGGTTCTTTATTGGTGGGACTACTTTAAAATCCAACTATGGTCCCATTGAAACATCCCACCTCTTGGTGGTCAAATTCCCTCATTAAAAAAAAAAAACAGGATGGTTCAGGTATATGGGTTTGTCTGAAAATCGTGTACCCCATTCCATCCATTGGATTAAAATCATCGTTTTCCCTATTAACATATGTTGACATAGCCGCTTGGGGGTATACCCCATTTTCAAACACCCATATATCCACTATTATTCATTATTGAATTTCCTAATTTTTCATGGTTAAATCCCATCAAATGCCATTCAAATTCCATCAAAAATCCATTAGATATGGATATAGTCTAACCCGTATATTCCATTTTGATAGTTAAATCCCACTATATAAATACCGTTAAAATGGGTTATACTCCCAAATCCAACCCCATCTTTGACGGTTACCAGAACAACTGCTCCCTGCTGCGGACAGGTCACAACTGACCGCGCCAGGCATTCCATACAGCATCATGGCCGCAAGAGCCAGGCACGTCAGGCCCAGTGTCGCCAGTGCCTCGTGCGCAAACCAACCAATCCCTTCCCAACATGGGGATTTCATGGGAATTTCATAGGATTTCATGGGGATTTAACCATCAACAATATAGGGATTAATGGGATTTCATAGGAATTTGATATTGAGCACAGCGAAGAAAACATGGTTTGGTAGGGGATTTACAGATGTTGGAATCATCTAAGAGGTGTTTCGCAGTAGCGAGTCGGATTAGTGCTCTACAAGTGCGAAGCATCCCCCGAATTTGTTTGTCTCATTTCGCTGGGGATTACATCAACATCAACCACCCAGAAGTGGTGAATTCAGCTACAAAGCTTGTTGTCCTATGATAGATGGATAAAATCCCGCCCTTCGAGAATCCACCCCCGCTATTCTTGGGAACCCGAAGTGAACAGACTAGCTGACTAGTTTGAGTCCATCAAGCGGAGCTTATAGCCCGTGTATGTTGGCCAGCAAAGAACTGGGACACACAGATGCGCATCCAAGTAAAGCAAATGCACGTTCGGAAACCATGTGAAAAAGCTGCGGAAAAAGCCGAGGAGGCAGGATTGAAATCTTTAGTATCTATTCAACTTATAGCAAACCAAACGACATAGAATTTGGTAAAATCCAATTCAAATTGAGTGGTAACTAGCGTTTGCATCTCACCCAATTTCAAGATTCAAGATTTGCTGAATCAAATCATGGATCAAATATGATGTTTACTAGTTTTTTCCCGTGTAGCTATGGATCTAAGATTATCATGTCCCATTCTCCATGGATTAAAGATCCATTACCCATGTTTATAGTTTTTCTATTTTTATATAATCATATACTTGTGGATAATTTATACATTATAGCTAATGGATCACATACATATTCAATATTTTCTGATATTTTCTCGCTGAAGATTTCCCACGAGTTCTAAATTATATCAAATATATGTGAGATCTTAATCAACTATATCAACAGTATGATGCTTAAGACATCTTGCTGTTTGATCCAATATTTGACTTCTATAATTTCCCACATGGGTTTGTCTGAAAATTAGGTACCGCAAATTCCAACGGATAATACAAATCGAAACATTAAAATTACATAGGTCTATTTAGATAGCCATTTTTGGGGGTGCACCTCGTTTTCAGACAACCCCACATGTTTCGAAAGATCTTCCGATGCCAAGGCACCGCCACCCTCAAGCGCCGCCGACCATCCGCCGGCTCCACTGGCTCCTGTTGGAGCCCTAGAGAATTGTTGTTGTACAAGCGTAGTTACTATAGTGCTTGTAATACCATCTATAATAGTTTCAATGATATGTACTGTAATAAAGAATCAAACCTAGTGGCATGTAATATGACTATAGTGTTTCAATGATAATAGGTCTTGTCATAGTTGCTCTTTTAATTACATTGTGTTAGACATGTCTTGACAACAGGAGTTTGACTACTGTATATGTTCGAACACTATCAATTCTACTCTTCAAAACAGACCGAACATATCCAACAATATAACCACAGTAGAATTGATGTGTATATATATATGTATAATCTAATTATAGTCCAGTGTTTTTATATAACCCTTTCATATCTACTGTATATAACACTGTTGATTGATACATTTGCCGAAAGCACATTCCGCAAACAACGGGTCTTGACGTGTTCCAGCCAGAACACATCAACACCAACAGTCATTTAAAAATAAGTTCCCGGAAGTTGAATTACCCAGTAAATTGCAGCTAGCTATGGGAAAACACCATGGTTTATCCCGGCGTTTACCATCTAAAAATGGTAAAATTTTCCAAAATTGGCCTTCGGCAGTGGCTCTTCATGCAAAGTGTGCTCCTGGCATTGGGAAAGGCAATGAAACTTAGTCCGTGGTAATAGGCAATGTTAGTAAGTCACCTACATAAGTGGGATTATCCATAATATAAATATATATAAACTGAAATAGAAATTTGGTAAGATAGAATGGAATATCATGGTGAGGTAGAAAGAAATTGGTGAAAGTATCATAGAAATTATCATGAAAGATTACTGGAATGGAAATTATCACGAAGCCTAGCTATTAAGTCCCGTGTATCGCAAGGTTTTCTCATACCCCGCTATTAATGGCTATTGCTATGTTGATTTGTGACCATATTCCCAAGAGTTCTACTTCCATGGTCATTTCCGCACAGCAATCCCCGGGAAGATCGTATTTTCGTGTTTCCAGGATGGTATCAATCTGAACAGCTTATACAAAATCACTCGCCTGATTTTGTCAGTTCAGGATGATCTAGACGAATCACGGTAGCCCACCAGACCTCTTGAGCAAGAAAGCTATAGCTGCTATATTGATGGGCCATCTCCTTAGAAACCGCCCCACGGGATGATGTAAAGGGACGGATGGGGATGGACAACATGGGATAATCATCAGAAATGGCTGGTAGAAATCCTATAATATATTATATATTACATTATAAAATTGGATCTGATGAGGAAATTGGGATAGAATTCATTCATTGGATATGCTTGACTTGGAGAGATATCACCAATTCTATTTATTTTTGCCATCAGGGGAAACCATGAGCACCCGTGATAGTTGCCAACATCAGCCTCAGTGGCCTCTGGCTTTTATATTCTTTTATGACTTGCAGGTGTCACACGGAAGCTGCTAGAAGCTGCTACAGTACTCATATATGACATGCACATATCTATGATCAATCTTTGGTGGTCCGCAAAAAAAATCATCTTTTGCCGGTTATGGTTGTTTTCCATTTCTAGCTAAAACCTCAAGGATTAAACTACCTATCCAAGGTTGGGGATGCCATAAACTTTATGTAACAAGATAGCATACATCTCATAGACTGCTTGCCCTATCATTGTACTGCATAGGAAGTTGTTGACCAGGTGAGTCCAAGCCCAACCAGCAGCCAAGTGTCATCCCGTGTTAGGATTCGCGACGGCCCAGCTATGAAAAAAGATGGAGCCCCGGGGGAGTCGTGTGCGAAAAATCCAAAGATCCAGGAAAAGACTCAGATGAGAATCCCCCAACCTCTGTGGACATTTCTTGGACATGTTTGAAGTTCGGCTTGGGTACCAACGGGAGCCTGAAAACGATGCGCCCGTGGCACCCGGGGTAGAACATGTTTTTTTGAAGCAAATCATATATCTCAAAGGATGGACCTTTTCAGATTGCTCCCCAGCAGCTCAAAAAAGCTTCAGCGGCGATGACAGCACTGATCAGCTGGGGTCAACTATTTTGGGACTGGTAGACCTTGGGCACCCTGGGTCTTCATGCTACCCTCCGGTGTCATCAAACATGGCTGGAAAGGCCCCGAGCTAATGGAGGTCTTTGTGGGAAAATCATCGTCTATAAATTCTATAAATATGGTGGATTTTCCATTGCCATGTCTGATTGCAGGAGGGTTCAGTAATTTATTGTAAACATTGCCTCCATGAGTACCTCAGCTGGACATGTCACCTATCAATGCACCCACAAATGGCATACAAAACCTGATGCGATATTCATTTTGAGGGCCATGAAACTAATCGGATTAATGGAGTATGATGTTCTATCCCATGCCATGGAAATCCAAACCAAACCTAACGGGTATGTTAATCCCTGGTAGTGGTAGTATGACGATTCAATACGGATATCATATATATATATATACGTATATGTATATATGTATATTACATTATTACATTATATTACATTCATGTAATTTCATGTATATAATCTAGTCCAACTTTGACCAGATGTGAAGAACTTATAATTCACAGATGGATTCTGATTAAAGCCCTGGTACCCTGGTGAAACACAAAAAAAAACGGTAGTTAGTTCTGGATCTTCATCCCTCAAAATACGGTCGACCATTAAGTCACTCGAACTGATCCCCAAATGACCCTGACCCTTTGGCAACTTGTTACATTTTTCCATGTAAGGCATGGCCCATTTACGGCGATGATTTAGCTATCAATGCTCAAAAAAAGGAAACTGTCCACTGCAAACTCTTACATCTATATATCAACTATCATTTTGTGGGGAAACCTGCAAACTACTTCTGAACTAGCAGAAGCTCAACTACTATAAAATGGACTATCAAACATCTACCTCCAAGCCCACCCCTTCGCGTTAAACATTTCTCCACGCGCCGACTGGGTTGCGCCTCAAGGGCAGGGACAGAGCTGTCTCGCTGTCTCTGGAAGGTGGATGGGGATGTCCAATTGAACATGATTGGAGTAAAATCCCAATGCCATAAACCTATCATTTGGGGTTGATTGGTGATATTTGGGATGGTTTGCGGCATTGGGTTTACGATATTGATTGTCGTTTGATGGGGATTATATAATCTTCCATTTCTTAGGGATGCGGATACTCAGAAACGCGGTGAGGTTTTGCCAAAATTGAGCGGAAAATCATGACTAAATACAATTAAACCAATCAAAACCATGGTTTTAAATGTTTTCAAGGGATTAAATATGGATAAATATGGTTTAATGGACTTGAGCGGGAAGTGAGGAACAAGAAATATATTCACATGCATCAGGATGAAACTTGGTAGATTTGAATAGATTTGAAGGGTTTCGCCATGTCCTTGACAGAAATGGGGCAGTTCGCTCTGGTACCCTGCTGCTCACATCAAAACAATGAGCTAGTGTATAGCTGGACGTTAATGCCTCGACAAATGTTCCAATCTAGGTCTTCAACATCAAATCAAATGGAATTTAAATTAGTTTCTATGCTCATACTGACCAAAGATTCCGACAATTCGGATCCAGCAATATTATATATAATTATATATATATATAGGTTGTTACTATCTTGATTTAATATATATATATAATATATATATATATGTTTATATATCTTTATCATATCTTATTGTTATTGAATGTCCTGTTTGGCTCCATGAAAAGCGGCATTGCAATCCAGTTACGACTCCCTTGGGCTGGATCCAGGCGGAACCAGATCAGAACCACAGGAATTGACGAATGTCATAGAAGTCCGTCCAGCTTATTTGGTGGTTTCCTAATGGCTGGGGGTACCCAAAAATGGATGGTTTAGAATGGAAAATCCGGATTGAAAATGGATGATTTGGGGGTACCCCTATTTTAGGAAACCTCCATTTGGATCATTTAGCTGATTTGGCACCAAAAATCAACGAAAGGCTAGTTCCCACCTCCTTTGCCCTCAGTTTGTTGATTTGTACCAACTAGTTTGGGTGTATAGTTCTTGTCCCACTCTGGGTGTGTTGAAGATTCCAATGATCTCCCACGATTTCCCATGATGTCCCTTTTCAGAACCATACCCGTGAAATATTGTTTTAATATGTTTTAATATGTTTTAATCAATGACCAATGCGTGTTGCTCACATCCAAAGACAGAGTAACCCCAAAAAATTGGTGGTTCAGACATGATTCTTTTTTGTTAGTCGCCATAAATAAGGGTCCCATCCCTCATCCCTAGACAAAGGCCATGGGTGTATCTCAAAATTGACGAACCACCCAACCCATGGGAGTTTCAATCCTCAGCCTTATGAATTTCGGAGAAATTCACTTGGGCGCGGTTGGTTCTTTGGGTCCCTCGCTGTTTTACCCCTCTAAAATGGTCCCCTGCGGGGGTGCCTTAAACGCGTACCGCTGCAGCATTGGCGCCCCCCGGACGACGGCCCAAGAGACGGCCCTGGGCGCGTTGGCTGGAAGCCTTTAAAAGTCTCAAAGATTGGGGATAAACCGCGAAAAAATTGGGAGTTGCTTAACGCCCATTAAAATTAGCATGCAAGATTGTAGCATGACTTAATACTTTACGACTTTACCACATTTTGACATGTTTTAACCTGGATTTCACCTTATCAAACATGAGGACTTACCTCCCAAATTCTGGTGATGGAATCCGAATTCTGCTGGGTACCGACCAGGCGCCCGACCAGCTCGCCCGTGCGGCCGGAGTCCTTGGCGATCACCGCCAAGTTGTTCAAACAATGCCTTGAGAGGGTGGAATTCAGTCTGGCGGCAAGGCTTTTAAACCACAAATATTTGAACATGGTGCTTTGAATGAAAGAAAGTGCAGAAGTGAAGAAAATAGAGAAGTAAAGAAAGTAGAGAAGTGAAGAATGTAGACACGTGAAGAAAGCACCGCAGTGAGGAACATAGCGAAGTGAAGAATGTAGAGACATGAAGAAAGTAGCGAAGTGACGAAAGTAGAGAAGTTCTGGGAATAAGGCTTTGTGGCTCAGTGGGGGATACCATGGGATACCCATACAATAATTCGTCGTCAAATTTCGGTATTTTCCACTCTCCGAGGTCCTGGTGGTGACCCCAAGCCACTAAGCGCTCCAGCAGTGTGGTGGGGTGATTGGGCCCCAGAGTCGATTCGGCGATCCTGGCGTTTGCCGAAGGCCCATTGACTTCGATGATTTTGGCCGCCTTTAGAAATTGTGATTTTCAATAGCTGTTGATCCCTTCCCCTATTACTAACCCCCCCAAATACTAAAAACTACCCGAGGTGTTTACTATTAGGGGGGGTTAGTAATAGGGGGAAGGGATTACTGTTAAAAGTCCGTTAGATTCATTAACAGAGGGCAATCCAGTTTCAATGGGTCCTAAATGTTGCTATCCCACTACCGTATATCCCCATTACATGCCACTAAGATACGATTAGACGCAAATTATACCCAATGAACATCCTATGAAGATTCCACTAAAAAATCCCAAAAATCTCGTTATAGTCCCATAATTCCATTTTTAAAAAAACATTAAAATCCCAAAATCTCTCTAAAATCCCGTCAAATTTCCATCAAATCCCACTCAAAATCCCATGGAGCTCCCACTAGGACGGTCACCAATCTCCGCCGGCGGCACAGCAAGGCGCGTCGGTAGAGATCTTCAGCTTCTGACTGGCGATCCTCCTGCGAGAAAAATGGAGGTTGGTAGCCATCAAAAATATCTGAACTATCCAAAAATTTCGGGGTTTAACATCTTTTAAGCGAGAAATATGGGGGGGCGGCATGAATTCATCAAAAAGTGTGCTTCAATCATCAAAAATGAGCCAACATTCACTCGTAGACCAAGATTTGATATCCTGATAGCTCCTAAGTAGGAGTGGGGATTTCACACCAATATCAAGAGCAAAGCCAACTAAACACGGTGGGTGTTTCGCTGGATTTTGCAGCCGGCCAGTTGAGATTCACCCAGTTGGGTTGGTATCATTACGGCATTTTTGGACAAACCCAAATTGGATGTCGTTGGCCATATATGGAGGTTTCCTAAAATGAGGGCACCCCCAAATCATCCAAAATTACACCATGTTAGTATTGAAAGATATTGAAAACCCATGATTTTGGGGATTCCTATTTGAAGAAAACCCCATATGTCTCATTACCTCCCCACTATGGTTGGTGATTTACACCCATTTCTGTTGCTTAAACCACCCCAACAATTGGACGTCGAGGCCTTCCAAAGGGAATACGCAAGGCTCACCATGGCCCTCAGCGCTACTCGTGCAGAATATACCAACCAATTTTGGTCAAAAAAAATCTCTGAAATTAAACCATCCAGTTTGGCATATTTACATACACGTAAGTTGAGCCATTGTTGGAAGACATGTTGTTGAATGTACTATAAACATTCACATGGAGAATTGGATGGGTGAATCGGTCAAACTGCGGGTAACCCACAAAAGTTATTTGACTCCTACATAGCCAAGATCTGTGGTTTCCATATGTAGTGGAAAGGTTTGTCCGAAACTGATGGATAATTTCCCCAAAATTCCGACGGTGTTTTCAAACAGTTTTCCCCAACAAAGTATAGCAACCCTGAGTAGAAAAGCACAAAATCCAATCCCAACATCATGGCAAAATCAGAAGTTCCTACTAACTAAAAATTTTGATCTATAAGATGTATGATTGGAGGCATTCCATTAAATCCCATAAACTCATCTTTTTGGAAGTTGCTATATATATATATATCAAAATTGCCATTTTGAGAGGACAACCCACAGTAGGTCTTCAGGGCCCTGGCGATAGCGACTCTGGATGCGACACACCGTAGTAGGCCTGTGGCGCAAACTTTGGTCCGAGTGGATTGGTTTTGTTGGGAAAAATCGGCAAGAACCCATGGTTTTTTATTAGTAATTAGAGGGGATTTCATGTAATTAATTCCCATCATCCAATTCTAGGATCATCAGGATTCTCCGATAGTCTCGTTGACAATGATTCTCATTAATGTTATTTATAATGTATTATAATGTTATACATATATTGTATAGCGTCGCTATAGATATTCTTATTCATGTGTATATTCTCACAGAGGTGAGATATTCTTACTAAGGTCAACCCTGGATGGATAAATTGATAACCTCTTAATTTCACTTGAAATTCGGACTGTTTGGCTGGACCAATTATTGAACTGGGAATTCTTACACTCCAAGGTGACTGTATAATTGCATCAGTGTGAAGTCGTCACCATCACAATCATAAATCAACAATGATCATGTTTATTAATATGGATATTAAGAATAATAACTTACATCAGTCTGTCTGTTAATGACAAATGATACATATATACATAATCAGAATAACAACTTATAACTTCTACTGGCATTATACCAATACTAATGCGAACACTAATACTGATGATAATAACGGTAATAATAAAATGAATCATCATCATCATCATCATCATCGTCATCATCATCATCATCATCATCATCCCAGTTGTGGTCTGAAGCCTAGAGTGTGATGTGTTGTCTGTTGACACCATCTTTGACGAAGTCCAGCCACGGCTGCACCCTTACGTTACATCCCAATGACTTGGTATCCCGAAATACAACACACATCGATCACACCTATCTTGTTGGTATCCCAGCATTACACCCTTATGTTTCAATAAAAAAAAACATGGCTTTCCTAATGTCCGAAGAATCCATCGGTAAAGAAAAAAATCCGAATGATAACAGTAACGAGAATGATTGCACTCAGATTTATAATAACAAACAATATAATAACAATTAATATATATATATATATACCCTAGACTTCCAGGACGTGGTTTAACCATGTTCCGGCACAACGTCGTGGTTTTACCACAATCCATATTTATGCAGGTTACCAATAGAACAAGCTGTGTTCCATAGCTATTTGGTGCTCTAAAAGGGTGACCCATCATCCCAAGATGCTGGCTGCTATCTGCCTGGAACTCAATTTCACAGAATTGTTGGTTTGATATCCAATCATTGATAATTTTAATATGTTTTAACATCCGAAAAATTGAATTTCTATAGGTCATGGCTGGTGATAGATGCGAAGAGCCTTGCTTCAACGTCCAGCCCTCAGCCATACGAAAGCCAATCTACAGATGGCAGCCCCATCAGCAAATGTTATTTGTGATATCGAGTGATTGAGGCCAGGCCCAGGCATTGCAATGTGGAGGTGCCACCCCTTGACCTGTGCAAGCCCTTGCATCTTTTTTTCTGCTGCAGCGGCGAGTTGATTTGTGCAGCCTAGTAACTGCCTCGGCCAGCCGCTTCGTTTGCTCAAAGGGTTTTCTAGCAATCATGCCTGGTTCAAAGCCATCAGAACACATCATCCTCAAGCTGAAGGACCCTATTTTTTCATGGGCCCATTGGAAGTAAATTGACTTGACTTGCAGTATGTTATGTCTGACGCTACAGTTTTGCATGTCCAGGACTTCTTCAATCGTATCTTTGAAAAGGATCCTGACTACAGAGCCAACAGGCATCTTTCAGCCAGCCCATGCACTTGTGATCCAGATCTATGGCATGGTCCTACCTGTGCAGGTTCAAAGAAATTGGTCGCTTAAAGGGCATCCCGGACGACGACGTGAGGAAGGCTTTGTGGCGCAAGAAGGCTCGAATGTTGAGAATTTCTTGAATTGCTAGACTTAGAGCACCCCGACCTCAACATACCTACTGTAAAACTAACCCCCGATGTCCATGTGATTTCAAATGCTTATGCAGGCTCCATGTGAATTTTCCTTCATTGAGATGGGGGCATCGAAGCACAAGGGCTATGACCAGCTCCAGGCTCTTAACATCCATATCAGAAATATCTCCATGATTGAATGGGAAATGGCTGACCCTTTAGAAATCAAGTCTGTTTGCGAACAGGTTGTTCAGGACAACAACTACAATATCATCAAGCCTTTCCTGGAGAACTTCGTTTTGGAAATGCCCACTTCAAAAGAAGCCCAGGCTGGCCACGGGCAAGCACGCAGTGAAACGTTGACAGTGCATTGCTTTGGTTGATTGTTTTTCACTGTTTGTAATTCAACAAGTAATCCAATGATGACACAGTAATCTTGGCTGTGCATGACAAGGCCGCGCTATCTGCCGTTGCTATTGAACACCGCCTGGTCAATAGCCAAGACGAAAAGGACCCAGTGGTTCAGGCGTTGATGATGAATTATTCACTCTGACTTGATGCCATCTGCCATTGACAATCGGAATTCTATGAAAGTTAGTATTGAGATGACTGGATGTGAAGCTTCTTGATTATTGTTCTTGTTTGGATCTCTGTTTGGAAGTGTGAGTGCCTGTTGCTTTTGTGGTGGGACGCCTCTCAGAAGATTCCAATATCCACCTGGCAGAGGCATGGGCACTCGACGAAGGGAACATCATCCGGGGTCTTGCAAACCATGTTATCACAAGGACATCAAGAACAACCGTTGGGAGGCTTGCAGAGGGAAGGGAACATGAAAGGGCATGATGCAAAAAAAAACACACTGACTCAGACATGATTGTGCTTTGTTGGGCCAAACATCCATCAAATTTTGAAGTTGATTCTGATGTTCGTTAGTTCCATATTTTGGCATTTCCGACTATTGTACATAAAACAGGTATCATCTTTAATTGTAATCAGTCTAAGCCTGATAAATGTAGTTTCTTAGGATCAGTGTGTTGGGCATGTTTGGGATCAAATAAGTTCACCACCATGATATGTTGCCAAAAAGGTTGAAACAAACCCAAACATATGGTTGAACCGAGCGCAAGAAAATGGCGTGGCATCAGCTAATATCTATATGAAATGGAAACCCTTGAAAGTGTTGGAACCGAATCAACACAACAGTTGGGCCTAGACATCCACTGTCAAGGGAACCAAAGTATGTCCTTCAGCACTGGTGCTTGTAGGTGCTATTCATATCTCCGATGCATTGAATAATATATACATCTGTTGGATCCGATCCATATCTGAATCATTCTTTTCGAGATCCAATGCAAGAATCATCTAAGGACAGAATTGGCAATAATTCATCAATGCGATGAGTTCGTCTTTGTTGGGTCATGATTTTTTTGATGCATATTGAACAAATGATTGGTATTTTGGAAGCGTCTAAGTTTAGACTGATTGAGGCTATGTGTTGCAAGACCACCTATTGCAGGCATGAGCGGATTCAGACCCTGAAAGACATGATCCAGAAGACCTTCAAGGACTTTTTTGTTCAGCACTGATACTTTTCGATCAATCAAAAAATAATATACTAGCTTCTCGGCAAGGAAAACGGAATTGTGAAGCGCCGAACGAGTCGCACCTTCAAGAAGGCTGGCGAGCCGATTGGCTCCAAGCAGGACAACATGGAAACGCTTCCAACTGGCGAAGAGACCACAGGCATGGCAAATAGGTTGATGGACTCATGCACACATGATGTGATATTTCCCGAACATAGATACATGTGGTCTTCAGAATTCACATCTGTCCCATGAGTATGCATATGCAGTGTATGTGTGCAGGTGCTGATGAGGATGAATCATCCTACGAGGTGGTATTCGAAGAAGAGGAGGAAGAATCCATCTTCGAGGAAGACATGGAAGTGTGGAACTCATTTTGTTAAGACCTGATCTCGTGTATCATTATGATTAGGTTAATATACATTATATATAATATAATCCTATATACAAAACGCGATCTGCATGGCAACTAGATTCCTAAACAATGCCATCAGCATAATGAGGTGGATGTTGAAGGGGAAGATTCACAATGTCAGCCTGTCAGGAACTCAGAATGACTCAGATCAGGTTACGATATGCCCATGATTAGTGCTCACGATGCTCGAACATCTTTGGATTCTTGATCACTTGCTTGATATCATGCATGCATGAATGCCATTCCGGAGTATGCTTTTGACTTAAGCATTCAGCAAACCAAATCGTTGTGGGGTCCATCCTATATCATGTTGGTGTTAGCCATCATTCAGGAGCAGCCGGCCCACGAACCAGCCTCCTCAGCTGCTGGTGCCTCGGGGGGAGTCATGGAGGAGCCGCTTGCAGAGGTTGATGAAGGAGAACCTTTTGCATTGGAACATCCGGATCTGATGGCTGAAGATGGTGCAGACAAGAAAGGAACCTTTAAGGACAGATTGACTTGACACTACATTCAGCTTGCTGTCTCTGCTAAGATATTTAATGGAATAGCTAGCATTGTAAATCAAAGTGGTACCTTCTGTACTTGTCAGGATCGACAGCCATGTCTTCCTCTTCCTGGGAAACCCGACCCAGCTCTTGTCGAATTGGCAGAGACTGCCAGTCGGGACCTTGAAGCTTCCAAGGGCGATTCCGGCGAGGGTGCTGAGAAAAATCTTTTACAGGCCAGTCTCACATGCTTTCGTATTGGTGAAATTGAAAATATTCAGCTCTGTCAGATTCAACTTAGTCGTCACAGTCGCTATGCTAATGATTTATTCTAAGAGTGTGAAGGACCTTATCACATATTTGCCTTTGATTTTGCATTCAAATATATCATCATATTCTCTCATGGTGTGGCGAGGCACAGAAAAGAATGAGAGCATCGCTGAGAGATGATGCCTGTGGGGAGGAAGATGTTGAGAACATGAGATATAGGAAACGACCTAAGGCTAAGGCTAAGGGAAAATGCCAGGCAAAAGGCAAGGCAAAAGGTTGAAAGGGTTCAGGTGCCTGTGAAGAAGTTGGAGACGACTCTGAGCAGGATCCCGCAGCAGCTGAACTTGATGCTGAGGACCAGGCAATTCGAGATGAGGTCGATGCTCCAGAGGGAAGGCCTGCTGAGGTTGGTAGGAAGGGAGCAGGTCGTGGACGTGGACGTGGAAGAGGATGTCGTAAACGGGCTTTTCCCACTGGAAAGGATTCTCGATTGTATTTTAAATGTGCAATATGTGTATAATATGCAGAACAATTGTAAGTGTTTATGTTGCTCTGATTCCATAAGCTTGGCCCCTGAGGATGGGAACAAAGGCGAGGAGAAGGATGAGGTGAAGGATTGCTTTTGCAAACAGTCCTAACTCAGAAAAAAACACAAGTTATTTGTTGTGGTAAGTCCATATGTCACAATCACTTTGCAGGAATCCGAAGAGCTGATGAAAGAAGATTGCACAGGGGATAGCAAGCGCCCGAAAACTTGCGAGGTGCCTCTTGCGACCAATTTGATGAATTGATGTCCATAATGTTCCTCGCAAACATGTCAGGGAAGGAATCAAGCAGCAAACGAGGAAGCCAAGCAGAAGGAGGTGTCACTTCCACTCGAATGTTGCATAACATTTTTTGATTATATAGTAAATAAGGTACCCTGAAGAGCTGCTTTGCTAGATATAAAAAATTGTCTTCAAGTGGTATGCTTATACCGCACGTGTCACTGCACTTGTCCAAATCTGTTGGAAGGTTCCTGAAGAGGAAAGCATCGGGGCCAAGAAGGACACAGCATTCAATGGTGTTGAATATGGTGAAAGACTAAAGTCATCCATAAAACTGGTGCAATTTGCATTGGACAAATATTGTTTGTTCAAGACTTCAAGACCTCATGCGTCAGGATGAGACCCCTGCTGAAGACGCTGAAGAGGCATCCATCAGTGTGCACATAAGAAATCAACACATAGCATGCCATCAATGATCATTATTTGATGGTGGTCCGTTGCACCAGGAATTTGATGGTGGACCACCAAAGCTGAGTTATGCTCACAAGGACTGCTTTTTCATAGCCGGTTCATTTGATCAGTCTGATCAGATCCCCGTTCCCCACTCAATGGCCTTGTTCTGCTGGATGTCCGCATGCAGGTGCGGGACATCAACCTGTCCAAGATCACAGATGCGAAGCCCAAGCTCCCTGACTTTGAGATTCCCCGACTGGCTCCGAAACAACAGTTGGAGTCCCAGTACCACCAAAAAAATGCATTGTCTCAGGCACCAAGTTCGCAGTGCATTTGCTCATACTATCTCACATCATGGTGTGAACTATTGGGCAGAAACAGTTCGCGGTCTGATAGGACTAAATTAACTTAATTAAGTTTCAAAGCTGTATCACAACCAATGGAAAACCAATGGACTTGAGGTCGTGGACACTTCGCCCCCCTGAAGAGATTAAGGGTACGCCATCGTCCATCGGCGTTCTGTGATATCCTCAGATTTACTTCAACTTTGATTTGCATCACTGCATGAAAGTCTATTGTCATGCCTCTTCCCCGTCAAAGCATTGTAACAGTTGTGGTTTGGTGCAGGCTAGTGGGAAGCTTCTATGTGACTACAGTCTCCGATGGTGTTCTCAAAACCCTTCAATTGGAGGCTTCCTGTTTTGAAGTCAATGTTTTGCGTGGGCATGTTTGCGTGAGTTAACTTTACTCAGTTGATGTCACCGAACTCTACACCTGCTCTTTGCTCATGCTCCAGGCTAATCGCAAGCAGGGGATTACTGTGACATGGTCCAAGTTCCACAGCATCGAAGATGCGTCAGAATCCCAGTGGATCTTAAAAGAATGACTGGTTTGCAGTGATGGTTTGTTTTGGCAAAGTTTTTCAAGATCCTGATGGCATGTTTGGGATGTGTGATTTACTCTGTTCTGTTCGTTCTATTCTTGTGACATCATGCTCAAGACTGCCACATATTCTAAAGGTTTTTTATGTGAATTATGCATCCCGATGTCACTGCCGATGAAAACCAATGCCATGGTCCTGCTGATGAAGTTCCCAATGAAAATGTGAGTCAGGTGCCACCAGTCCAACCTGTCCAATCTGTCCAAGTGCCACTAGTCAATCCATGGGCTTGGTGTGCTGCAATGAATGCTGGGATGTTCCGCCCAATGTATCCCATGATGGGATGGCAAATGCCTATGATGAGATGGCCCGGACTAGTGCCCCAACAGCAGTATGTACATATGCAACCGGTTGGACATGGACATGTGCAGCCTGGAACTGAAACACCAGCTGAACCGACCGGACCGATCGAACCGACTGGACCGATCGAACCGACCGGACTGATCGAACCGACCGGAGTACCTGTACCAGAACCGACAGAAGTACCTGTTCCGCCAAATCCTTTGCTTCAAACAGACCATCTTCCTGTAGTTGAACCACCTGAAGGTGAACCAAGAGTGTCGGGACAGTCAGCAAACGATGTGGGTGAACCACATGTGCCAGGACGACGAACTGCGCCAGGAGAACCATCCGAACCCTTTCCACCTGGACCGGTGCAGCCAGCTGAGAGACCCCCTACGAGATGTGATGATGATGAGTATGAGGAGGTGGAGGAGGAAACGATGCAATGGACCTGGACACGAGGGTGGGATGAGTGGCAGTATGGATGGAACGAACATACTGAATGGAATCAATGGTATGGGTGGCAAGAACACACTAGTCGATGGAATGATGACACTGATAGTCAAGAATGTGCATGGGATGAAGAGATGCGAATGGAAGCTCATACCCGATGCCCCATCACGGTCTTCAGCCAACCAGAACCAGAGCCGGAAGTCCAACGCATCCTTCCAAAGAGGAGACCCAGACCGCCTTCAGAAGATCCACCTGAACATTTGCTTCGAAATCGATCCCTTCCACCTTCGGTGACTCCAGTGACTCCAGCGACCGCAAAACCTGTGGTGGTTCCAGCCAGATTCCCCCCAGTGGCCTCAGCAGCTTCCAGCTCCGAGGTGGCCGAGGCGGAGATCCGATGCACTTGGTCGGTCAGAAGCTCCCCATCACCCAAGGAATGACATGGGACATTGACAGCGGATGAAAAAGGCTGCTTCAAGTGTTGCACTAATGTCAGAGTCACTAAATCTTGCTTTGTACAATGTGCAAACTACGCATCGCAAAGAATTCAGATTATTCTATATTACTATCACGATTATATAAAACACATGACTATTTATCACACCTAGTTCTGGTTATTATTTTGCCTGGCTCAGGTGGGATGTGGCTCGGCGACTGGCTGAGTGGACGACAGGTGATTTGACTGAGGAACAAACTCAGATTCTCCAAGCCGTGAAGCGCCAGCCTCGTGGTAAGGCTGCCCATGCCGATAGCTGATTGATTTGGTGAAACCAAAAATCATTGTCTGAAGAATGTGGGACTTTGAACCTTTCATATGTATTATATGGTTGATTATGTATTTTCTGTTAAGATTTTATATGCACTGATTCGATCAGTCAGCACAACGGCTTGGACCTTTTGTTTTTGGACTAAACATGGTCCAACATGGGGTGAACTGTCAATGTGGCAGTTGGGGTGAGCATACCGCAGAACATGGCAGAACAACAATGTGTACAGGAGATGCAGTCATGTTCATACATGGAAGAAGAAATGCAGCACATACCTCATGTCTCGATGGGAACATTGCAAAATATGGCAGAACTATAAGTGCGATGGTGGATGCATGTGCAGCTGCACCTGGATCGAAGCAACATAGCTGTAGGGCCATAGCGCCTCAATTTCCGGACATGCAGAAGAATAAATCTGCATTGTCACTGTCCCGTACAGCTGCTACCTTGCTGTTAGCTTTTGGGTTGCCAGCAACTGTGTTTGCACCTCAGGTTATTTTTTATCGTCGGTGATGAGATTTGAATGTGAAGAATGCATGGTGGAACTTAGGATTTTATGCCTTTATGCACCTGCAATCGCTAGGCTATCCCTCATCGATGCCGTGGTTGAGCTGACGCCACATGACTCACCTCATGCCCAAAGGGTCTGTTACTCAGGGTCAGTGTCTGGTTAGTTGATGACTTTAAAATACGACATCATAGCAAATGGGGAATTTCTCAAAAGGAAGGATGCTCGAAACTACCTTTAAGACATCTAATTTCATCCTCTTTTTTGAGAAATACCCATGTACAAAAAGACAATTGCCAGGATCTATGGTGTTTGGACATGTTCTCGGGCAAACGTGCAGTCTATGACCATTGGAGCTGGGGCCTCAAACATAGTTTACACTCGGACATGTGTTGTTGCAGTCATAGCCCTGGGAAGTGGGAAAGTATTTGAAAATTGATGAGAAGTCAGCATGTACATGAACAGGCTCCCGTGGCTACAAGTCGCTTCCTCCTCAGATTTCAATACACACTTAGTACGAAGTGTCAGCACTTGTGATTCACCCTAGTATAGTGCAGCAGAATTTTCCTAGTCTTAATTGGTGCTGTCTGTGCACTAGGATGCACTTTGATGTTGAAGATGGTCCAGAATGTGATCTGTCGGAACCGTGCTGACCTCGGATCTGGAAGTTATAGTATGAGCATGAGTGTTATTAGGAACCTGGGAATGTTGATGTGAGGATTGGTTTCATGAGAGCGATACGGTATGCCCTTCGGCTTCGTCCTGGTGCTGCCATTTCTCTTGGACCACCGTGTGGGTCTTTCATTTGGTGCAATCTTGCTACGAGCCTGCGTAGCCTGGAATCTCCACTCGGAGATGTCAGCTTACCACATGTGGAGTTGGGAAACCTGTAACTCGATAGCGAACCTTTGCAAATTGATATGATTCAGATCCTGCGGTGTTGGGTATGCATTGGGATGCAGCCATAATATATAATTTAATATAATAAACTAGAAAATAATATAATAAGAATATAACAAATAAGTAATTTATCTTTAATCGACACAGGAGGCTATGCACTAGGAGTTCAACAAACGGTCTGAGATGGCGCTCTGAGTGCACGACCAGCACCACTGCTCAGGTTGATGGCAAGAGCTCTGTGCCTCTGCGTCATTGGCATGGTCCGGGGATGCTATTGGGTTCTGGAGCAGCCCTTTTCCTCAACTGCCCGTTTTTTCCCACCAATGATGCTTGTCCAACGGATCACCAGTCAGTTCATCATTCCCTGCTACAACCGCCAATTCTTGTACCTCATCTGCAGTCTGAGCTGATGATTAAGCTGATGACCAGTTCCATGACCTCATCTCCACGGAGTGTCCTTTGCCGTCTCCTTGACCTGAGTTGGATGGGTTCTTGGGGAGCGAAAAGCATGAAGCCAAGCGCAGCATGGGGTGTGATGCCTGATCCTCAAACGGCTTGATTGGAGTATTTGTTCCAGGGTGTCAATCACAGAAATCTTGGCATTAAAGCCAAATCTATGATATTCTTTGATCATCGTCATTGCTGATTTATCAAACAGCTTTGTTTGGGTGGCTTGATATGGTTGTGCATACTGAGGCCGCAATTGGGTCGCTTATTCCGGAAGATGTCCAAGAAAAGGAGGTCCAAGCTGAGCAGTACTGGTATGGTCAAAAAGAGTATCACCAAGAGTGGCAAACGGCAAGTGCAGGGTTCTCAGTGATGTGTCCTATATTTTCGCAAAAATAAAAACAACAACCTAGCGCAATGTTAACATTGTTCTTTTTCTATATAGCATTTCCCAAATGGATACTTACATATGTCATCTTGCAAGGAATCAGCTCAGTTGTCAGGATTTGGAGTCCGGAGTTGGTGAACTCACATGAAATGTCCACAGTGTTGTTTTGCCCGAGGACAGGAGGGCCATCAATGAAGGGGTCTGCGAAGTACCCAGCTGGATATGCAGCAAGACTGTTCAAATTGCATAAAACTTACATGGATTCTTGGTGTGCGACCTTGAGGTATGTATGCCGGTTCATATCTTGTGGCACTGTTAGATTCCACATTGTTGTTTGCTGAATCGTCTACTTACTTCGTGTGGTATTTTTCCTGTTGGTTTGGTACTTTGAAAAGGGGTTAAAGATGGCGACTTTTTTGCGCCCAAAAGGGACCCCCAAAACAGAGAAAAAAGTCGCCCCCTCAAAACTCAAACCAACAGGAAAATTACAAACTTCGTGGGTTTCCTGATGAAAGAAACTTTAAACTTTTTTTGGGTTGGGTTCGGAATAAACTTTTGGGATGAAAAAAGGTTTAAAGTTTAGACACTTGAGGACTTAGTCTACTAGTAGTCTACTTGAAATTTCCAGATCAGGATGGACCCAAACGCTTCTTCCTGCGCTTCCTCCTCCGGAAGAGTCTGGGCCGGATGCAAATGCTCCGTCACAAGGTGCATTCCCCAGCTTTCTGAACGGATCTATGAACGATAGTCAAGATATATCATATATTATATCGGAGTATGTCATGTTTTTAGTGACACCTGTGGCCCTGCTTGGGATCTGACTGCTTTGCCTGGCTGAGATCCCAGCCGATGAAGCATGGGCAACAGCTCGATTTGATCAGATGCAACGTTTCCTGAACAGGCGAAAGGCTCAGGGCCTAATTTGAAGGAAACAAATCCTTCAACTTAATTATCTACGCAATTTCGTGGATCGGTGGTCTTGGCAGTCCTGTGCAAACGATAATATGGACTAGGAAGAGTGTTGAACTGACAGTATATCTGATCATGAGCACACCGTGAGACACCGTGAGCAAACCGTGAGACACCGTGAGACCCCCCCCGAAAGACATGGTTTTATGTATTGGAGACGTGGTTTTACCGTGAGACAACCGTGAGCTGACCGTGAGCCAACCGTGAGCCAACCATGAGCCAACAATGAGTCTTTTCCTCAGGGCCTTTTAGTAATTTTACGCCCACCAGCACTGAAAGGATAAACGCTCAGTAGCTGCTTAGCTCTCCAGTTGCTTGGGAATATGGATGCCCAATCATACCCCTATAGCTCCTTAGCTCCCTTCCAACCACTGGATAGCCAATCTTCTAGTAAGATCTGGGTTTGCTCAGGGCTGCAGTGATAGAAACTCACCACCGAACTCAGGGTTGAAACTAGCTCCTATGCCCGATCTCGCGTTGAAAAAGAAATCAACGGGATATGGTGGCTGCTTCTGATGCCTCTGATGATTTTAATTAGAGGGAACCCATTGCAACACCACTTCATGCTGCACCTTCTTCACACTCTTGTCCAGCTTGAAGCTTCTGATGGCATTGTCTCGCACCTGTGCACGCAATCCAGCAGCACATTCTGGATCTCTATCAATCTGTGTGGGAGGAACTTCCCTTTAGGATGGGGAAGGAAGTGAAAGACAACGTTGCTGCGGTGGCATCACCGGCTCGTGCACGAAAGCTGTCAGTATCTCAAAGAGTAAACCATCTCAACCAATGTGTTGATGACCTTTTCTTGTGATTCTGGAGTAATGCCATTGTGCTTGCAAACATTTGGCAATTACTATCAAATCTCTTCAAGCAATACATCCTTAGCCAAGGTCCTGTGCTTTGGAGAACTCAGCAGTTCCGAAGGAAGCAGGTGCTTTTCAGTATGTTATTGTTCTGACTGGCAGTGGCACTGCTATCTAGACAAATCATTTCACCTCTCGACACATTATGATAGACAAGTCATATCAGCTGTCGACACAAAATCAGAATGTTCAATGGGTGGGGTAGTACTACTATAGTATCATGACTGAAATCACAGTGTAAGTCATGTCGTGACAGGTGAAGAAAAGAAAAAGCGCAAGACTGTCATCAAGACCATAGTCAGGAGAAAAAAGAAATCCAAGACCTCTGAAGTGCCTCAAAATGGAAATGAAGCTGATGGTGCCTATGTGCCACCTACGGCTGAGGTGGGGGATGGAGAGGATAGCGACGTCATCATGACTCATGCTGAATCAATCGACAAGTATGCTCAAGCCTCTTGCCAGCTGGATGCAGCTCGTCTTGAAGCACAGCCTGCCGAGGAGGGGGTTGAGGACACAGTTCCATCCACACTCGTGGATCCAGAGCCTACAACCCCTGTGACCCCTGTGATTGAAGTGAAAGAGTCCCCGTCGAAGCCGGAACAGAACCTTGAATGTTTTGTGGAACATTTCGAGGATCGACAACGCTTTCCGGAGGAGGAAACTCAGAAGCCAGATGGTGAAGATACGAACCAGAAACCGCTTGAGTCACATGATGGTGAAGCTGGGATTCCACATGTTCCGGAACAAGGACCTGTTGAAGATGATCAACAAAATGAACCTGAAAACAGTTCCCACCAGCCTGAGCATGACGATGATCAACAAGAGGACCCTTGGAAGACCTGGCGAGACGATCGCAGCGATCACTCGTGGTCGCATGGCAGCTGGTCTGGCGGGTACTACAATGGGTGGGCACCTTACCATAGCTACTATGGTGACTATGCCTACCATGGTTACCATGGTGACTACGGGTCCTATGGTGGCTACATGTCCCATGAGGACTATGGCTCCTATGGTGACTATGGCTCCGATGGTTCAGGCCAGTGGACTGCTGAAGAGTGGGCAGCCTGGAAAACAGAATCAAAGTGTGCCAGTCTTCGCAGATCATCATCTGTGGACAGTGGCTTCAGCGGGCTGTCTGACTTGACAAGCATCTCCAAGGTTCAGGCAAGGATGAACCGACTTGACACTCCGGACCTTGAACGATATGACAAAAACAGTGAATGGAACAAAGACGAACAAATGAATGACAAAAGTGATGCAGGAAAAGATGGTCAGGGTGATCATGCAGTTGTGCCACATGTTGCGGAAGATGCTCCACAGAGTGGTCCAAGCAAAGCAGCAGATGCTAAGGCAGATGAGGTGGCAAAGGAAGAAAGCAAAGCTCCCACAAGCGAAGGAAGTGAACCAAAGGATGAGAAACCGAACGAAGACAAGAAAGGTGAAGACGACGAGGACAGGGACCTTGATTTGAAGTCACATGTGGTATTGTTCGCAAAGACAAGAAGATCGCAACAAACTCCACCACAACAATTGTGAATTCAATTGCAGTAAGAATTCTGAGTGCATTGTGTTGCATGTTACATGACATATAGTGTTTAATGATGCTAATCCGCAGGTGGCCAGCCCAACAGAAATCAATCCTGGGCGTGCAAATTCTGACCAACTGTCCACGCAGTAACTTGATGAAATATTATGAAGTAGTATATATGGGATACAACCATTGAACCGATGTATGTTTTCTTCTCTGAATCTGTGCCCATTACGACCCATTCAAAAAACAGTTTTCTGTTGCCTTGTCTGGAGGCTGGCGTGCCCTACAAGCAGACAAAGAAGTACAAGGCAGCGCATGCCCGGTACATGAAGTACCACAGGTCCCTTTCGAGTCCCAGCCTTGGTCACATCCACATTCTCGCTGAACATGGGGCATCCATTGTCTTCCTTGCTTGCCTAAGCCCACAGGTTGATGTTTCTAGTCAATCTTAATCTAATGCACTTCATTAGGCCCAAAGACACCGGAGTGCATTCAGAAGATGGGGCGACGTGCGTATGGATGAAGCTCGGTGAAAGTCACCATGTGGGAAGATTTAAAGTCAAAAGGCACCATAACTATCAAATGTAAAACCGTACTGTATGCAGTAATGCTATTTGGCATGTTCATAACATGTCGAAGAAGAACAATGCTGCCGTATCGCTCCCTTGGGGTTTTGGAAAACATATTATTTGTGTTCTATTGGAATTATGACGATGATATAGAAATAGATTCGGTGCTTGACCCTGAAAGATTTTTTTAAATTCATAACTCTGCTTCCATGTCCTTATGGGTCATGTTTGGAAGGTGCACTTGTTTAATTTTTGAGTCCAAACAGAATAAAAAGGGCATCACCCAAAAATGGCCGATGCAGAATTATAAATTATAGACATCTGGAGGATTGGAGTGACGAATGATGTACCACTAAATTAGACTTGCCATTATTAAAAGTATGAAATTCTTTCAAATCCATTTTTAGGTCTTGAAACTTATAACCAGCAGTCCCCAATCGTCCCCAACTAGACCTATCTGAGGCAGCCATCTCCATTCCATCCTCTTCGAAAGTTGGCTACAGGCTTCTGGCAACTGGAGACAATCCAAACTCTACCTATCTGTGACACAGACCAACTCGCAGAAACGGGTAAGAAAGAGAAAGTGGTTGACACGAAAGGAACTCAATGAAAAATTCGGAGAAGATGTGGCAGAAATTCTGGTGGCTCGAAAGAGCGATCCGGAAGCAACCGGTGCCAAAGAATGGAGGGAACATCCTGACCTACCAAGGGTTGAGGCGGGTGTGCAAGAGCTGTTAGCGACCTGTAGTTTCTCACAGCATACAAACCCATGGCCCATGTGTATGTTCTTTCAAGGTGCCATTAGCACATATGTATCATATATATATATATATATCGTCTTGAGTTTCAAGTTCCCTACACAAGTGGATTAAGTTGTGTGGCAACTTCATTTTCGACACTAGTGTTTTTTAATCTATCAAAATGTTCGAATGCCTCTTGCAACATCCCTCTTTGTGTTCTTTGCGCATCATGTATCCTGTGCAGTCCATGCGCCAATACCTGGTCCTGGATGAAGAGTGTGAAATGGACTCGGAAGAGCACGAGTTGAAGTTCCTCTTCGATGCTGTTGATGACGGTGACTCAGATGATGACTCGTCAAGCAGCAGCAGCAGCAAGAGCAGCGACTCGTCTTCAGACGAAAAGGCCGGATTGATGTTTTTGGGTGGGTTTGGAATAAACGAGATACCAACATGCATCTTCAAATATGCTGACAGAATTATTGGTGAATATTGGTGATCCCCGTCCAGGCCAAGAAGAAAAAGAAGTCGAAGGGCAAAGGCAAGAAAGATAAGAAATCGAAGGATAAGAAGGAGAAGGACTCAGGCATGGCAAACCTTATTGTCGATCCACTCTAGCGACCTATCCTGACCCTCATCAATGCTCTTTATGTCGCCATCTCCGGAGAGAACTCTGTCCCTATTCCATTGTTGACATGATAAGTGAATATACCATAATTGGCATTTGTATAATCTTGGGAGCGGTGGGTGTGTTCAGGATATCAACGGTATCGATCTGTTTGACATCTAAAGCAATCAGCATCCAATGGATTCCACCAGCCGCATTACTTGTGCAGGAAAGAAACCGAAAGCGCGGGCCAAGGGCAAAGCAAAGGCCAAAAAGGAGAAGAAAGTCAAAGAGGAAACACCGGAAGATAAGGAAGCAAAAGCAGAGAAGGAGAAACTCAGGAAAGAAGCTTCGGACGCCAAGAAGGCGCCTTGTTGATCATGATCACAACCAGGTTGCTATGTCACTAAATATGCTAAACCAACAACATGAAAATGTCTCAAAATGAAGTCGATTTGTTGTTTCCAAAGTGTACCATAAATTACCAGTACGTCAAGAGGGCTTGAGTACCTTTCATGTGTTCTAACCAATTCAGACCACCTTATTCTGACCGACACATATCAAAATATCAAATATATGTGGAGTCCTCTGTATATATTATATAATCCTGTATGAAGCTGCTGACCCATCTATCTTCCACTGAAAGATTCTTTGATTTTCGGGGTTCTCCCCTCCAGGTGATCGGACAAGTACCAACGAAGATCACTGCATGGAAGGCACTGCAGCCAGCTCTGGAGTCCATGTGAGGACCTCAGATTCTGTTGCCCAACAATGTGTTCCACGATGTTTCACACTACATGTGGCAATGATATAATTCAGATATAATTGTCATCTCACAATCATATACGTTTATAAGACCATTTGAGTGTTCTTTGGTGGCAACCTTGTTGTTTCAACTAATGTGGAGATGCGGGTGGGTTGCATACCCATGATGTTCTAATTATTCGCCCATGCCCCAATCCCTATGATTGCCCAGGTCTGACAGGTTCCGTTCTGCTGTGGAGGAGGATGTCAACACGAAGATGGCTGAAGTGACAACAGCCCGAGACAACCTGCGAACCTACATGGATGATGACAAGGACATTAGTGCTAAATAGGTTAGCGGGATGGTGTTGTCATTGTTCAGAATCGAATTCATGCTTGTACCCTGATGCATGTAACCGATAGTTGCCATCCGAAGCCGCCCTCCACACTGCCACTTGTCAATCCAAGACACATGTCAACATCTTGTGCTGATATCTTTCTTCCTTGGCAGGCTGAAATGGTGCCGGATGCAACCGAAACTTTGAAACGGGCGCTGTCCGAATTGGACACCGCCATGGGCCCTGTGAAGAAAATGAAACCCTCCAAGGGCCGATAGAGATCTAGATTTCTGAGGGATATATCTGGCCTCGGGGCATGCATATCAATTTGGGATCAACACCATGTGATAACCTGTGGTTTTCTTTCCTGGGAATGATTTGTTACTGTGAGCCAGAAAAAAACCCACAATGGCATTTCCTGGTTGTGTCATGTTTCAATGTTAAAGCGTAGCCATGATAGCCAGATATCTTTTTGGGGGGTGGGCCATGGGCCACAGTGTGTGTGTGTGCCTGGAACCTCTTAAGGAGGTGATCGCAGAAAGCATGGAGCTTTGCCGCGTCCAACTCAATCCATGTCTTCATAATACATAAACAATTACTGTTCAATCTGATTATTATGTCAGAAAATTTCAACTTGTTTTTGCTCGTATGATCCGGCAGTTTCTGTGTGAGCGCTGCGTGAAACATCTCTAGTTCACAACAAGGTGAAAGCCTTCATACAATGTGCGTTCATGAGCCCAAAACGGGATGTGGCCGCAAAGGCCTCACATGACATAATTTGAACAGTGATCCACTATATATATGGATGATCGGTGCCAAAAAGGAAGGAAGATCTTGGCTGCATTGACCTTGAATCATTTTCTGAAATCGCTTAACTTATCATAGTGTTGTTTGCCACAACCCACATAATGTAAACCTCCGTTCTCCACGCAGGTGCTAGGCATGATGAGACTCATGATGCTGCCGATGCAGCCACTGTGAGGGATGCAGTGGACAGGCTGGCATCAGGAGTGACCCGTCTGCATTTGTATCGAGTGGCTGGTTGATAGTCATGCGTGTGGAATGCACAAGTCTGAGGTATGCATGCAGACATAAAAGAAACATCTAAGACTGTAAGACCTACAGCTAATAACACAACTTCTGTACCTTGTGTAGTTTTCTGATGCAGCTGAAAGGCATCCTCAGCTGCATCGGTGATGAAGACTTTCAGACAACAAGTCGAGGCCCGACATGGCTGCACATTGTGAGCTGTAACCACAGACAACATCAAACTGCCATGAATCATCGAGTATGCTATATGTCCTGGACTTGGTAAATAATATGTTTTAGTCTAGTTTGAACCGGTCCATCCTTATGTGAGCAAGACTTGCTTGAGTTTTCTAGCTTGAACCCTGCACATCGCGCCCATCAGGAGTCCGGTGGCATCGGAATGAAACCTGTATCTAGACGGCTCGGGCAATATTCAAAGTGGAATCCTGCACGGGACTTCTTCAAACAAGTGAAGCTGCCACTGGACATGGGGGAGGGCATGGCAAAAATTTCCGGTAATGTTACAACAACATAAATAAGTGTTCTTTGGAATTATCACTGGTTTGAATTTGTCCATGACATAAGCTGTGAGCACCCTGGATGAACACGTGCAGATGTGGATAATAAACCATAGCTCTGGACACCATCAAACATATGCCCTCTAGTAAGCAAATATTATCATATTGAACACAAGGGGAAAACCGGTGATTAATCCATTAGTTGGTTCTTCATGCGTAAGGAAATTACCAATGTACGATGGAAAAGTTTAAAGCAATTGTCGAAAAACAAATATTATATGTTTACATGTACATGTGCACAGCGCGCGCACATGCGCAAGACGACCCTGGGAGGATCCTATAAAAGTCGAATGTGAAGTGCTGTCACCAAAAGATGATGGGTCGACAGTCTGGAGATCCTTGCCAATGTTTCTGCCCCACCAAATTCTGCAGCATTTGGTAAAGGTTGGGTTGACCATCCCACAGCCGTGGATCAGGGAATACTGGTCCCATTTGCGATCTGTTGGCAATTCCTGGGCCGCCCTTGTCAATGATGACACCTTGATTCCGAGACTCAGCTACATTTTTGTGCATCCTTCGCCGAACCAAAAGGTAGGACTATGATGAGAGATAACGATCGATATATATTTTTATGGTTGCTGATTCCTTTTCAAGACCTTTTAATGACTAACAATTATACATTTAGCAGGTGTTGCAGACTAGAACCAAGAGATACGCATGTCCCTCAAAACATGTTCTGTTTGTAGAACAATTGCTGCATGCTGGTGTGTAACATACAGATGTTTACGTTGCTGGGCTGTTTTTTTGATGGTTCTTACGATATGTGATGATCAAAAGATCAGCAGGTAATTTTCAAAGGTGCAACAAAAGAATATTGTGGTGAGTTTTGGATTTTGGACCAAAGGCACTGGGATTTGTTTTATGCGTAGCTTGCTTTGCTTTCTGCAAAGTACACAGCGTGAATGTTCAAGGCAAAACTATTTTGGCACAAATTGATTTTCACTGGGAGCATATAGCTTATGTTAATAACTTGTGTGCACCAACACAGGCAGCTTTCGTGCATGTGGGCTCAGGATCGGACTCTATGGAGATGAAGCGAACATCTCTGAGAATGTGTTTGACCCCTTCAAGATTCTGTGTGTTTTCCTGAATGTGATTCACTACAGGCCTGCCAACATCCGATTGAGTCGATATTTGGTCTTCTCTATTCGGTCCGAATGGATTGCAGGACCACAGACCCTTCGACCATTTCTTTTGAAGATGACTGAATCACTCAACATGGCCTTCAACTCACCGAATATGTTCGCGAATGGAGAGCGGTTCATTGTAGCAGAGTTTAGAGGAGATCAGGAATTTCACCGGAAGATCTGGCAACATTCCTCGTACTGGCTTGGTGTGCATGTCTGCCCAAAGTGTGATGCGAAGTCAACTGGCGAAGACTGCCTCTACACTGACTTGCGAGATGATCCAGATTGGGGCCCGACTGAGCGTGACACTCTTGCATTCATCAATGATGAGCTTCCTGACATCCCTTGCATCCTGACTGCTCATGGAATGTTTTTTTCTCAGTCGTGATTTTCATTGCAAGGCTTCACATAGATAGCGGAATCAAAAACATTGAATCATCTAGAATCAGGCCCCTGGCTGGCACTGAAGCACTTTGATATCTTCGGCATCAAGACTTGTACCATGCATTGCGTGAATTTGGGCCTATTGTACACTGCAAACGGGTCCAGTCTGTTTCCTGGCATTTTGTTTTTGATCAGCTTTTGATGGTTTTGGAGTGACACGCTGCTACAAGTCCTTGATCTCCTAACATAGGAATTTTGGTTTTGCATATGCACAAGCATCGCTCAATTTCCAAGGAGCACATTGGTAGAGCTTGGTTGCTTCGGAGATCCTAGCTTGTCCATGAAGGAGCTGCTTGTGGAAGCATGGGAAGATTACCGTGCATGGTGCAAGGAAAACAAGGTTCATGCTGGGCAGGGCCGCTTTACACCTGGACTTGTCTCTTGTTTCCATCCGCGCAACACTTTCCTTGACAATTTTCGGTTTATGTTCTGCATTATCCATTCCCAATGTAGTTCCAATCTTACGTGCAATGTGGTTTAAACATTCCTCTTCTAAGGTGTTGTTTTTTTTGCTATGTTCTTGAAGCCGAGGTTTTCAAAACACGACACGGCGCCTATATGACTGCCAAAGCTTGGAATGGGAGGATAATTTGTCAGTGGCTTTCAGATTGCACAGATTCTGTTCACTCCAATGTGTATCCACCTGTGGATTCCCGACGTATTCTGGGGCGTTGGCTTCGGGCGAATGGCCATGTGTGTCGAGACGAGCGCTTGCTGCATCAGAAGTTGGCAATGAATTTTGGCAATATGGTTTTTTCTCCATGGGCATCAAATAATGAGTTCTGCATATATTTCACATATAAATATAGTTTTTGTTCATCATACATTGGTTTCAGACCTGGCTCAACCTCGATAATTGCTGTTCCAAATCCTAAAGGTGATCTTGCCTTAGAATCTAATCGTTATATATCTGTGCAGTACATGTTTTAATTCTGCATGCAAGGAAGATAAAATTGGCATGTTGCCTGTGTGTCCTTGAAACCAACAATCCATTGACTAGTACAGTGAGACACAATGTGCCATTTGTTTCATTTGAGGAACTCGATTTGCCGTTACTTTGGGCTGACCGAACGTGCACCGCGTTTCTTGCCACTTTGCCAGATTTGGGTATTTAGTGTGCGATACATAACAACCTCTATGTGCATGGATAGTGCAACATACTCACTATTCTGAAACCACAACATTACCTGTGTTGGCAATTTAGCAGAAACTTTTTGATGTGTTCGGTGGATCTCAGGACAGTGGAACAAGCTGAAGATGTTTATCAATCTGGAATGACCTTCTTGAGACAGCATCTACATCTCACGAGAATCAGCGCAAGGTAGGTGGATTGGATTAATCTTTTGTCAGCTTGGCATCCTGAGAAATCTTGAGTACTTACTGTAATATCGCTGATTCAGAATTGTTGCCATTGCAGTAGAGAAATCTGCCAACCTCCTTGTATGCAGGAGAGGCGTCCTTCAATGGCTGGCAAAGCCAAAAATACACGTGCGGTGCTGAAAAACATTATGCATGTGAGCCTGTAGCAAAGGGCAGCTAGTCCAGAATGCATGCCAAATTGCGATTGAGGTTTTCCATCATTTACTTCGAGAGAGTCGGAGGTTCAGAGACTTCGTTCAAATGCCAGAACACTGTGTTGGCCTAGAGTTTTTGTTGATGCGATGTACTTGAGCGCACTGACCATGGTGATGTGGGACATCTCCGTGACCAAGGAACTAATGGTCGATTCTTCCACGCATTCGCAGACGAGGATGCCATGAAATGGGCCAAATTGATCGCTAGAAAATCCAACCGGCAGACATTGGAGAAAGGGCTGCTGCGTGCAGCGAATCTGAGATTGAGTGTGCTAAAATGGCGCGCTCGCTCTCTGAACCAGCAGGTGCGCAGGAAGGCACGCAGATAACACGCCATGGAAAAGAGCGCGAATCTCTGGCAGGATGGGAAATCATGATGTTAGCACAAACATCCTTTAAGTGATCAACATATGAATATGGCCAGAATTACACTTATTTCAGACACTAGTTGACCCATGATGATAAAATATGATAAAATATATTGCATCAATTTTGCTATATATGAGCGTCGTGGTCTTACCGTGTCTTTCGTTGGGAGCGTGGTTTTACCGTGTCTTTAGACTTCCTGGGTATATATTAAGTAATAAAAATAGTAATAGCTATTAGCAATGCAACACCAGTAATGATAATATAATCAGGATTAGCAATGTCATTAGCACAGAGACATAGCCATCATAGTGTGTCCAAAGAATGTTGTGAAATTACTATAATATTATACTGTAAATGTCTGAAAACCTCATAAGATAAATCATTATGTTTCAGCCTGATTACTAATATTTTGCAGATTATATTCCAATGATTATCATAACTGCATAGAATTACATACAATAAATATAATTACGGTCTCATTCCAATGATTCTCATAATTGCAGTCCGATTCCAATGATTATCATAGAGATGTTTGTTATGATTATATACATATTTCATGTTTTTCACCATGATAATCATTGGAATCAAAGCATGTAGTGATAATCAATCAGTTTATAAATCTTTACAATATTCATTTTGGCTAATGGCTAATAATCATTGGAATCTTAGAATCTTTACAATGATTATATTCCAAGTCTGAAATGATAAAGCCTTTCTACCCCGGCCCCGCAAACCTGTTTGCCCTTCAAGGCTTGACGTTGGAGCTCCTCGGCAGGTTTGATAAAATCGGTGAGCTTCATGGCATGTCCCTTTTCTTTGAGATATTAATGGGGGTGTTTATGGGATGTAAATAAATGTTCAGGGCCTTTTTATGGGATTTATATGGAATTTTCTGGTGATTTGAATGAAATTTAATTAATGAGGTTTGATGGGGATCTGATCAGCCAACAGGCTGGGATTGAACTCATGATTTGCGGAGATGGATCTGGGAAAAAATATGTCGATATCATGGGAAGTTCTCATCTCAAAATGGGCTGAAGAGTTGTGCTGGTTCATGGGGATATAACTGACTAACACTCGGATGTTTGGGAATGTCCAAAAAATTGGGTATACCAACCAGTAGATGGAATGGGGTAGCCTATGGGCAAGGGGCAAAATTAGGTCCAAAATGTATAGTTTACTTTTTTGAAGATGGGAAATCCGTGGCCCCCATGAATGATTGAAGATGGGAATCTTGCACAAACTGAAGAACTTTCGGACTAAGGGGAACACGGTACCCACAAAGTGCGTCTGGGCAAATTCGCGCAACTCATAGACCAAACAAAAACAAACACTTTGGAGTGGTTACCAATTTTACATACATTTATATACAATTATATACATACAGTAAGATCATCAGATCTTAAGCAAATCATCTAAACTAAATCTTAACTACCTAATTCTTGTGGCTTATCGCTGGTTCCAACACCTCAAAAGTATGAGTCAATGGGGATCATCATCATCATCATCATCATCATCATCACCACCATCATCCCAAACAAACAATAAATGGTTGAAAACAAACATATTTGAAGCCACGAGCTAGTGAATTATAACTATAATCTGAAAATCATATAAATCGGACCATTTAACAGGGAAACTCATCGAACTAAACGGTTTTCAGGAGATTGGAATCCCTATTGTTGACTGTGAACCCCCATGAAATCCCATGATAACAACCCTGACAAAATCCCAGTAAAATTCCAGGAAATCATATGAAATCCCATCAAAAAATGGCCATCAAAGGAACAATTCTCATCAACATCCCATTGACACCCCTCTATTTTTTTGTGGTCAAATACCCATTCCTCAAGGCAACTGACCCCTCCACGAGTCTCCTTCGCCTCTACTGGACTTCGATGAGCCACCACCACAGCCAGCCTTGGAGCCCAAATCATGGGCAAATCGTGTCCTCAATGGTGTTTCATGGGGATTTAACCATCCAAAATAGGGATAATGGGGATATAATGGGTATATAACTAATGATATATTTGGATGTTGACCCTCTGGCAATTTTACATAGATATATTATGATATATTGAAAATGGAACATTTATAGATGATAAACATTACAATTCACCCGCTATGTCAAATAACCAGAGAGCTGCACCCCCTCAATTTCACACGGACACCCCCAAAAAAATGGCCATATTCAATAGGAATGGAGCTTCGAGTCAGAGGAATGGAGCTAATTTGCAAGAATAAAAATGGGACTTTATCTACAAGAATGAGTTCAAATCATCAAACATTGGGATTTAATTAACGCAAGATATTATAATTACATATATATATATATACAAAAATTGGTGGATTGCACCAACAAACATTGGGATTTAAAATTTGTGAAAGGACAAACATCCAAAAATTAAGGGCCAATGTCTGACCAAAGAGATCGACCATCCAGTTTGCCACAGGCATGTGATGGTTTTGCTATCCAAAGTTTCAGCTTTTTTTTCAGTTGCCTCATTTTGGAACAGGTCCATGTCCCTAACTCTGAATGTACAACGGTTGGGACATGGCATGATCAGCCCTCGAACCTTGAATCAGTCCAACAGGTTCAGCTGTTGGACTGATCCATGGTCTAAGCAATGCCGCCCACAGTGAGCCACTGACAAACTGTCAGTTGCTGCACTGTGTCTGACAACATCTTTTCAAACAGAGTCACTGACTGCTGCCATTGACCTCCCTTCTCACATGCACTGATGGCTGCACTATAGCTGATGACGTCCAAGCGAATATTTGACTTGGGCATCGCCTGAAACAAGTTCAGTGCCTGCTGCCATTGACCTCCCTTCTCACAAGCACTGATCGCCGCATTGTAGCTAATCACAGTTGGACTGATCCTTGCAGCACACATGTCTTGGAACAAGGTCAGTGCTTGCTGCCATTGACCTCCCTTCTCAAATGCACTGATTGTCGCGTTGTAGCTTACAACATCTAAATCAATGTTTGCCTTTGGAATTGCATGAAACAAAGCCAGTGCTTGCTGCCATTGACTACCCTTCTCACATGCACTGACAGCTGCGCTGTAGCTAATTACGTTTGGTCTTATCTTTGCAGCAGGCATTTCTTTGAACAAGGCCAGTGCTTGCTGCCATTGACCCACCTTCTCACATGCACTGACGGCAGCACTGTAGCTGACCACGTCCAAACCAATGTTTGCCTGAAGTATTGTTTGAAGCAGAAACAGGGCCTGCTGCCATTGACCTCCCTTCTCACAAGCACTGACAGCCGCGTTGTAGCTAATGACAGTGGGACTGATTCTTGCGTTGCGCATCCCCTCAAATAAGGTCAGTGCCTGCTGCCATTGACCGCCCTTCTCACATGCACTGATTGTTGCGCTACAGCTGATAACGTCTAAACCAATGTTTGCCTTGGGCATTGCCTCAAACAAGGCTAGTGCCTGCTGCCAGTGACCTCCCTTCTCACATGCACTGATGGCTGCACTATAGCTGATGACGTCCAAGCGAAGATTTGACTTGGGCATCGCCTGAAACAAGTTCAGTGCCTGCTGCCATTGACCTCCCTTCTCACAAGCACTGATCGCCGCATTGTAGCTAATCACGGTTGGACTGATCATTGCAGCACACATGTCTTGGAACAAGGTCAGTGCTTGCTGCCATTGACCTCCCTTCTCACATGCACTGATTGTCGCGTTGTAGCTGATGACGTTTGGAGTCACATTGTTCCTTGCCATTCTTCCAATGAGCAGGCAAGCGTCTTTCCAGAACTTTGCTCTCCCACACAATGCGATTCCAACAGTGTACTCACGGGCAGTGGGTCTAAAGGCTGCTTGATCAATGGGAGCTTGCTGGAAGGCCGTGAGAATCAGCCCGGATTGCTTTTTCAGCGCCAGTGTCCTTCAGGGTTAAGGACCCGCAGTGTGTATTCGAGTGTATGTGCTCAATTGTGCTCATTCTGTTTCGCTTGTGAACAAATCCTGAAGGTGATACTATTGTAGCATGAACTGCTTGGTGGTTCAACCCACCATCTCAAAAATATGTTCATTGGGACCATCGCCCTATTCCGATAGTGCCGTCTCAGGTGGGATGGAAACATCATAGAAACTACCTGCCAAAACCTGAAGTGTTGCACACTTCTTCCAGCAGGGCTGAGAATGACATATGGGACTTGAAACCTCCATCCCAAGTCTCCATGTTCCATGATGAAAAAAAACATTTTGGGTATCACCCCATGTTTTGACGGTTGAACCTCCCTGTTCTTGGTGGTGAAATCCTCATCTTTGATGATTTTACATCTGGTTTGCCTTAAATCCACGTTTCTTATGGCTCCAAACAATGAAATGTTTAAAATCCCAATTCTGATGGGTCAAAATATTTTAAAATCCCACCTTGTTCGCCCCAAGATTTTTACCCCATCAGTTGTTGCACGTTCGCGTCCTCAGGGTCTTCTTAAAGGCACTCGCTTGCCCCTCTCTTTGCGACCAGGACGACATGCGATGTGTGGGTCCACCACCAGAATTGGTGATTTGATCATCAACAACTGGGATTTTCACTAATGAAATTCAGATTTTACAATCAAGGACTGGTCTAAGGACTGGAATTTCGAAATGGGATCAAAGATCATCGGAAAAAAGGAGGATTAGAGCATCAAAACTGCAGAAATCGTCAAAGATTTATGGGATGTACCCATATGATGATCTACCAATCTACCCCCATCTACCCCCATCAACGAGTTGATTCAACAGGTTGGGTAGCAATAATCGGCAGGATGACAATTCCACATCGATCGTGGGATTGGGGAGACTTCACATGCATTGGCCAGCTATTTTGTTCCCCAGGATGCGAAGGTTCTGAGTGGTACCCACAGGAGCCACCAACTATGTGCTGATCTTAGATACCTTGATCATTTGATCATTCAAAAAATGAGCTGGGTAGAACATCTTGGATACAAGTCAACAAGCGCAGGATTATCCAGCATTATGGCTCATGGACTCATGGACGTGGTCCTGTCTGAATTCCTTTGAATGGTCCATGGTCTAATGGTCCCTCTGGGATCCTGTTGACCACATCCGTCTTTTGACAGGCCAAAATACCCCAAAATGATGACCATCACCATTCATGGTCATGATCATCCTCACCACTGTCACCATCACTATCATTTGATTAGGAACATATAGTCGTGTTTTTATTGTGTGTGTCCACGCTTCAAAAACTGTCATAGCAACACGATTTTCCCAGGTTTTGCTGCCTCATCGCTGCCAAGCGGCTCACTCAAGCTGCGTAGCGTGGCCGGGTGATGCTGCCTGAATTTCCAGTCAAGGGGAACTGGGCTGATGAATTGGGTAGCACCCACAGTGATCTGCTACCAAAATACGGAGCCAAATCAAACCAACCATGGCTTTACTAAAACCCGGTGATGAGATTACCCTCTGGTAAACCAACATAACTATGGAAAATCACCATTTTTTATGGGAAAATCCACTATGTCTATGGCCATTTTCAATAGCTATGTTAAACATTACCAGAGGGTAGATATTCAATCCATTTTTTTAAAAAAAAATCAGTTCGACTTTTTTTCCTGTGCCTGGAAGCTATCGCACACAATATAGTGCAGTTTGCGACCAAGAATCACCATTTCGTGACCCATCTAACCATCATTTACCAGTAACCACACACAAATCGGTGATTGAACCTCTACCATCGAAGCTGAAACTGAACAAATCCCCCGCTGTACCTGAGGTTGCCACATTTTGAACCCACCACTTACTAAGTTACCAAGTCACTTACTAAGTTACCAAGTCCGTTGCATAGTATCCCATTTATTGTTGATTTTACAAGCCCATTCTTGTTGGTTATGACCCCATGAAAACCCCACGAAATTTGTCGGGTACTGACCAGCACATCCTCCTGGGGCGCCCCGACCCCAAGGTTTGGGTCCTGCTCTGCCATACAGAGTGAAAGGTATTCTCAGCGTCCGCCTCAGGGAACACGAGAGGGGGACAGGCTCTGAAGAGCCCCCATCCATGACCCAATTTTTATGGAGATTTCAAGAGTTCTTACATGATTGAACCACCTAAAATATGCGGATTATACCCCCAAAATATTAGAGATTGGACCACGTGTTTTGACTGCGCGCGATCTCTAGACATGATTCAGGGCCGCGTTTTTCCACCCTGGAAACAAAGGACTTGTCTTGGCCAGGCTACAAGACAAGCCTGCCCCTTAGCATTAGTGCCTCCGCAGAACCCCTGATTTGGTATTTCATACTGGAGGGATAGGCCTAATTTGTTAAAACCAATGCCATAAGACAATACCCCATTTACCCAACGGTAAACCAGCTTTGGGGGCTATTCAAAACCAGGGTCCCAAAGAAGAGTTTTACTACAGTCATCTAACAGATGATTTGATACAATATTATCTACAACATGGCTTTGTGTGAAAATCTTGGGGACTTGGTCATGGGGCGATAGACCCCATTTGTTGCACAAACCCATCTCCATGATTCAGTGGTTAAGATAGTCAAGTCCCCCCCTCTTTGCCAGTGAAACACTTCACCCATCGTATCCCATTCTTGATGGTTACCAACCCCCTAAGCAAGCATGCAGATTCTGAGAAGCCCCTTCTCTCTTTGGGTTTGGAAAGAAGGGCCTTTGTCGATCTTCCTGATGGGTAAATCTCCATGTTTTAATAGCCATTACCCACATTGCCGGTGACCACCAGAAATATCGTCTCTAGCCAGTATTAACCAGCAGGGGGGGGTTGTTCTCAACATTCATTGCACAGTGTTCCCGGGCATGGGCTATGTCTAATGTAAATACAGCATATATGGGTGTGTCTGAAAATAGGCCGTCCCCAAATCCTATGTTTTATCATTCTTTTCCCCGGTAAAACAACCAAATTGTGGTATATTCCATTTTTAGACACCCTCTGTCCATTGTTATTCGTTGGCGAAATACCTCGTTTTGACATGTTTTGGTTTTGACTATTAAATCCCAGTAGATGCCATTGAAATTCGATCAAAAATCCATTAGATCCCGTTGAATCCAATATCATCGTTGATTCTGTATCCCATGAAATTAAATCCCGTTACAGAATGTCCCCTATCTTGCCCCCCAAGCAGAAATGTCAGGGAAGTGCTGCACCGCACCTTCATCCCAGAGAGGTGCAAGGCAGTGCCCACGTTGTGCCTTCAAGGATGCGTCACAGGATTTCTCGTGGGCTTCAAGGGGGGTTACCCTCTGGTAAACTGTTACATAGCGAACTGGAAAATCCATCATTTTTCATGGGAAAATCCACTATTTCTATGGCCATGTTCAATGGCTATGTAACAAATTACCAGAGGGTCATGTGGGTTTACTGGAGAAATAAATACAGTATAATTAATGAAATGGGGTCATTTGATCGGACATTTCTTCCAAAAATACAATTTAATTGAAGATAATTGAAGTCCATCATGTAAATCAACATGTATCATCATGTATCTAATTTCATGTGGGTGTGATTGAAGTATAAAGATGAATGGATAATGACTGTGAATCGGCATCATAATCTGAATCATTTAGTAGTGGTTGCTAGGATGTGGACGCCGAAAACTTGATGATACTGTTGGTGGCTAGCAATAGTAGTAATGTAACCCGTCCATAATTCTGGCCATGTCTGGCCATATACCCATCCAAATGAAGTGAAACTACACCAAGTACATCATGGCCAGTAAGTGTACAGATTTATATGGCAATGGGTCAAAATGATTGACCCCCTACCAATGGATGGATCAGTACAAAATCATGACCAGCTCTTTGCGGGTCCCTTGGTACCTCAAATTTCACCATATCCATATCCCCTTCCCCCTAATCTGAATATTAAGCACCCGCGCCCCCAACAAAATTCTGGTGAAATGTAACGGATCTTTTCGTGGAGCTAAGACATTGGGGGATGGATTTAGTTGTCTTTCATGGTTCTTGCTTATGTTCTCCGTTTGTTGTTGATGAATCCCACATGTTTGTTGGTCCAATCTGCAATGATAGATAGTTATTACCCATAAAAATCAACGCTTTTCTTCAAGTGGCACCTGGCCAAAAAATCCAACTGCCCAAACCAAGCTCCCCCGACTGCAAGCGCAACGCATCGGGGTGCAACGCGCCGAACCTGATCTTGTGGGCTGGGGACCCGGAGGACCCGGAAAGCCATGCTGTTGGGATAGCACAATTTTTGAGAAACACCATACTAAGACTAGGATTATGTCGCCTGCTATACAAGCTAACTCCTGTAAACCTGGATTTTTTTAAAATTGCGAAAAAAAAAAAAAGCGAAAAAAAAGCGATTTGAAAAAGCAAAAAAAAAGCGATAAAAAAGCGACAAAAAAGCAAAAAAAAAAAAAAGCGAAAAAAAAAAAAGAAAAAAAAAACGCTTAAAAAAAAAGCGATTGGGAATGCAGCAGAAGTAGAAAGTTGCAAAAACTGAGGAAAAATACAAAAAAAATAAAACAAAAAAAAGCGAAAAAAAAAGGCAAAAAAACAGCGAAAAAAATGCGAAAAAAAACGCGAAAAAAAGCGATTGGGAATGCAAAACACGAAGAATTGCCGAGTTTTGGTTCCTGATTGCTTTTTTTTTTGCTTTTTTATTGCATTTTTTTGCTTTTTTTTGGCTTTTTTTTTCAATCGCTTTTTTTTCGCTGTTTTCAAAATTGCTAAATCGCTTTTTTTTTCGCTTTTTTTTAAAAACTTGAGCTTTCCAGAATTAGCTTGGTAGGGGCAACATAAGACTAGGAGACTAGGAATAGTCTCAAAATCTCAGACTTTCTCGCAGATTTTTCCCTTCAGATTTTGGGAACATTGGGGATAGGTCAAAATCTTGGGTTGCCCACAAGCCATGGCTAGAGTAGTCGTTGTTGAATACCTACTCTACAGATGGGCCTGTCTGCAACCAGGAGACCCCAAATGCACTGGTTGATGATCATTTTCCCTCTTTAACCTACCATAAATTCTGGTAAATCCATGTAAATCCCTCATTGTTGGCCTTGGTCTGAAAAACATCTCAACCCAAATGAGGGACATTTCAACACTTAAATGGAGGTTGTGACCTGACTTGGACCACGACCGTTGGTCGAAAGTACCACTTTGGTAGTTTCAAAGCTGTGAAGGTGAAACCGTCAACCGACCCGCTGATTGGAAACCAATGACGTCGGGTGGGCTGCCAATGGCAGAAACCTGTTGGTTGGAGGGTCTGAGCAAACATGCGGCTACGAGTCAAAACACTGGTGAACCTCTGGTTTTTACACCAAAATGACTCGGATTTATGGGCGTTCATCCCCCCAAAATAGGTCGATCATTGATTATGTCATAGGTTTTGATATGTTTTGATATGTTTTATCCATCCCCATTTATATATGTGTGCATGACCCTTGGGAAATGGGTATTGCCATGTTGCATTGCCAAAGTGTAAATTCTGTTGATGTGGAAAGGTTCAAATAGCGAAAATTGGTAATTATACAACATTATACAACCACATGTACAGTAACCAATAGAACTGTTCATTCAAACATCAAAATATGTGGCTTACAGCATCAAAACATGGTTTTACCATCAACAAATTGGACGTGTCAGAACCCACAAATTCGAATTTCACCAGCCAAACACCCAAGAATTATCGAAAATTTGGATTTCACTGTGCAAACACCCAAAAATCATCAAAAACTTGGACTTCACCATCCAAACCTTGGGAAAATTCGGAGTTCACTGCCCAAACGTCCAAACCTGGGGGATTTCTCCATGTTTTTCGTGGGTGTTCAACTGGGAACTCCAACTGCGAGCGGCAGCCATCCGAGGCTTGTCGGCAGGTCCTTGGCATCGGGACGATCGAAACATCAGGGCAGACATGAGGCATAGGTTTAAATGATGGGATTTAATGGGATTTGATGGCGATGTAAGTGGGATGTAAGTGGGATGTTACTGTGATTTGAATGGAATTTTGATGGGAATAGGATATCTTTTATGGCCTTGTTTATGGGATTTCATGGAATTTTGATGGTATCTTAATGGCGTTTAGTGGGAGTTCATGGGATTTCACAATCAAAAATGGGGATTTTAATCCAACTACCCTCTGGCAGTCAAATGTGGCAATGGAACATCGCCCATTCATAGATGATTTTCCCAGCTAGAAACCTCCACATGTTTGATTACCGGCGGGCAACGACGGCTATCATTTGCCTCCAATGGGTTGGAGTAAGCCTGGTTTTCTCGATATTCTCCAACTTAAACTTTAAAGATTGATAAATATATACCAAGTGTAAATGAAACAAACATCTAAGACTGCAGCTAGACAAGGACATGGTTGAAAATTCCTGTCAACACGATGGAAACTGTGCCTTGCTTTGTTCGGGAAAAAGATCCGTGGGATGCCCGAGGTTTAAAAACAATTTGTGTACAGTACTTGGATGTGCGTCCCAGACATTCCACGTGGTTTATAACCCATAGAAGTAATCCTTTGATATCCTTTGATCTAAGTGGGAATATTGCTGTAGTCTAACTGGGTCTTATGGATGCCACATCATCCCCATTATATCCCCAGGTGGCTTCGTTACGTCCCCATTCTTGTTGGATCATGAATTCTAAAGTATGAAAATAGCAGCCCCCCTCCAAAAAAAAAAGAAAGAAAACCCCGTTTGCGTTAATGTTCGAATCCGACGTGTATTTTCTTTGCAAGATTAAACACCATCCATAAGAATCATCATTCATTATCATGATTGCCCATGATGAATCATTAGCAACCATTTAAAAATCCAATGATTATGTACAATGTACATGGATTACCAATAATCACCATGGAATATCCCACTGAATCCCATTACCATGTGGTAAATTAACATAGACCCTGGCAGATAGGGATTGGAAGATTAGTTTCCTCTAAAAATAACTATTCTCAGGGTCTATGTTAATATACCAAAATCACCTTTCATCGACTTAGCCTCCAGGCTGCAGGGCGAGTTGGGGATGACCAGCCATCAAAAGCCTGGGCAGCTGGAGCTGAAAAAAGCTCCACATGCCTAGAACGCGGGGGATAAAACATGGGATTTCATGGGATTTAAGCATTCAAAATAAGGATTGAATGGGATTTCATTAGGGATTTCATGGGATTTGACCATTAACAATATGGATTTGATGGGATTTCATGGGGATTGTATCACCAAACTTGATAGCAAATTAAGCATAAAACCATCAAAATGGCTCAAGGACACTCATCATCAATATGATTAAAAACATCTCAAAACCAACAAAGACTTGACTATTGGAAGCCAGTTTTACTCCATCGAACGATACGTGATCAGCCTAAACCCAACCTTCACTGGTGCACCACTGGGCTGACCGCGCCCAATGCCATAGTCCCCCAAGCATCGCCAGAAGTCCTGACGGCCCCAACCATGGCCATTCTGGATAGGTAAAATGGTGATGTTTTATAGATGTCATGGGATCTCCACGGGGTTTTTTGAAGGTTGCTTATATTAGTGGATTTAACCACCATGGGGATTTCACTAGAAATCCATGGGAAATTTCATGTGAGATTCCGTGGGGAGAAGCCATGGGATCTTGCCATCCAAACTTGGTGCAATAGCTATGCCATCATGGGGGAAACGCGCACCCCACATGTTCAAGGCTCCATGCATGTTTAATTTTAAAAGCGATTGGATTCCATGAATGCATGGGGAATCTCAAAGCAGAAGCCGTGCTACTGCCGGTGGGCCAATTCCAAGAGTGGTCTTCTTCCCGTGGTAAGACATTCCATGTTCTGCCTCCTCCAAATCCACTGCAAATTGTCCAATGTTTGTTTGCTTTAAGATATGGATCTTGAATCATCTTGGATGGGTTTGTCTGAAAAAAAGTATCCCTAAGTCCGCTGGATAGTGATGATTGTCCCCAATAAAATTGCCATTTGGGGGTTATACCCCATCTTCAAACATACCCTGGGCCAAAACTGACGACACAGGGGAGTGCTCTAGTAGTAAACCATCCCATTTTTTTCGCGCACGGGAGTCGCCGGGTTCACCCGGTAACACAACCCGGTAACGGGGGCGGCCCCCAAAAAAAGGTGGCGAATGGTCTGGTGAAACCTGGGAATCTGGGTCAAGTTGTTCAAACATAATTCTCAACATATGTCTCAAACTATTCAATGAAAAAAACTCAAACATAGTTCTGATGGAATCATGGTTAAGTACAGTACCAGTAGATGTAGATGTTTGTACCACAGATGTGTCTGACATCTTGACCCTTGACACGTACGAGTGGGCTTTTTTTTACCCAGCGGATGGCAATGCCTTCGTTGGATCTAAATTGGTGGAGTTATCTCCATGGCAGGTTTGATCGCAAAAAATGATGATGAACTGTGAAGAAACATGATGAAGCATGTCAATAGATTGGTTTCAGGGAACATTTACAGGAAACCTCTATATAAATTTGATGGGGAAACCATGGTTTCCTGTAGATTATCCCTTAACCAATCCAGTGACATGATGAACCATGCTGAATCATTGGAATTTTGTGTAGCCTGTTTTCACACAAAAGCCACATTTTTGATGTGGCAGTCGCGAAAAAACTTGCAGGGCAGTAGAGTATCAGGACCATGTCATTATATTGCCCCAAAATGGAAAAGTAAAATCCCACTAAACATCACTAAACTAGTATTTAATCACGGTTCTATCTTTTTAGGGGTTTTCCTTGAAGCTTGTCCATTTTGAAGTTTATCGAATTTGTGGCTTCCATGGAAGGAATCCAAAAGGCATCACCAGCCATACCTTGATGCTAATGGCCAGTTTCACAGCTTGAAAGGACTCAAAATCTTGAGAAGGAAAGGACAACTGTTCCAAGAATGAGGGACTGCCCCAAGCATTAGTTTCCCATGTGCCAAAACGGAGTTTACTTGACATGTGGATAGCCAGACCTCAAGCCGGGGGTCCGTTTCATTGAAACCCAGGGACGAGTATAGGTGTTGCTCACTTGTTAGTATCAAACCATCCAGTCTTGCAAGTCCCCAAATTTATCCCATCCCTGTGTGTATACCCACTATAGTAGCTTACCTAAGAACTGTTGCTGGTCAACTTCCAAAAACATTGTCACAATTTAGTATCAGTACTATGTCTACTTCAGGCCTCCGAATCATAAGTGAGTAAAAATCAAGTTATCCCCCAGTTAGATTTATTGGTTAGATATGTCTTGCCAGGATTATACATATAATATGGATAGTGTATCATTGCTTCCGGCGGTTAAAGGTCATATGTGAGGCCAACTATTCATGGATATTTCATGATGATCCTGGTATTTGATGGACGAAATCCATAAGTATACATAGGCTTGTCCCTGCTCTTGGAACTACCTACAACAAAGTGGGATGTTGACGTTCCTTGAACTTGCTGAAGCAGTTGATGCACACGCGGGGTGGGGGGGTGGAGGGGGGTGGGATGTTAACGTTCCTTGAACTTGCTGAAGCAGTTGATGCTACGCACACGCAGGGTGGGGTGGGGTGGGGTGGGGTGGGGTGGGATGTTAACGTTCCTTGAACTTGCAGAACTGATGATGATGATGATGATGATGATGATGATGATGATGATGATGATGATGATGNTGGGATGTTAACGTTCCTTGAACTTGCAGAACTGATGATGATGATGATGATGATGATGATGATGATGATGATGATGATGATGATGATGATGATGATGATTGATGCTGAGAAAAATCCCCGACAAAATTTCGTCACGGAATCAGTAGTTTAAACCAAGCTAATTCGAGTTTCGGCAGTTCCAAGAGCAGGGACGAGGCTATATATACAAGATTATACAAGTAACTAACATAGATGTTTAGTTATATAGTACTTGACAAACTAAGCAGGCAAAAGACACGTGGGAGTTCTGTTTCCTCCTTGAATCCAGAACAAAAGGTATATCAAGCCTCTAATACCTGTAGAAGTAGTGGAGAATCCTAGTCATATCTGGTTAAATACCCCCTAGAAACCCTGGATTAGTATTGAGTCTATTCATTTGGGGTCCCTTATATATGTGAAGTCACTGAAGTCATCTGAAGTCGATATTTTCGTATTTGGGAGATGGGACTCCTCAAATGACGAACCTTTCCAGCTCGACTGGTGCGAAACGCTGCCTTCCCGGCCAGCTTGAGATGTGTGAGATGCGCAAAAGTTAAGACATGTTGCGTCCCAAGAGATACCGAAAATGGGCAAGTTTTCACTACGCAAATCCCAGAACCAAAGTATGAATATGGCTGTGGGCCATCTCCGGGTACAACAAATGCGACATCTGCCGGTCCTTTGCTTCAACATCGGACCCAGACCGGGCATGACCCGGCTACCTTTTTGGGTGTCTACTATAATATCTATTATTATACCCCGTGGTAATCCAACATAGCTATGGAAAAGCACTATTTTCGAAAACAGCAAATCATCGAACTAAGTGATCTAAATCGGTCATGGCTTCGCAAACTGTCCGATTACCAAAGGGTATCCTATTAATATCCACCCCATTAAATACCGTGAAAATCTATTGAAATACCAAATGACGTTAATTTGCTATGGCTATCTATGGCTATCTATGGCTTCATTTCATGGGATCAGAAGTGTTCCTAGTCGTCTCAATTTCCAACGCGCCTCACGGATGCGCCGAGCAGCAGAGATCGAAGCTATATGGCGAACTGGGTCAAAACATGTCAAAACGATTCAAAACCCTTGAGGAACATCCAAGTAGCTGGGATTGATGGATGTTCATCCCCCAAAATATGGTACTCATAAGTATTGATCCATATATCTATGGCTTGCTTCATGGCCATTCGCCAATGGATTTCCGCAGCCAGGCTCCAGCTTATGAAGGGCGCGGACTCGCCGCCCGCTCTGGGCGAAAACTTCAGCCTTTCATCTCAACTTCCACCGGGACTGGCATGATGTTGTCGATTTTGTCAATCACTGAATGGACGAACCTCGGAGCTGACTCAGGTCGCTAGGACAGAACAACGCGAACCGTTGAGGGCCAAAAGGGTACGTTCTCAAGTGCTCACGTTCGGAAACAAGCTGGGACATCCACCCGAATACTTCACATGGAAAGTCACAGCTGCAGATGAGATTACTATTAATTCATATCAAATATGGCCCAGCTGTTGAGTTACATGGTAAATTTGAAGGTCAAAAACATCCTACGCCGATTGGGGTGACCACCAGCCGTTGAAAATGGCCCATCTATGCCCATCTCAGATACCCTTCATGTTCTTTCGGCTGGTTAGTATGTGATATGTATACATATATACGAGTATATATACAATACACATTTGATCACATTTGTATAATATTGCAAGGGAATAGGGTATTGAAGTACCAATCATCCTCACGAGTGACTATCACTAGTGGCGAAGAAACACACAACTCACCTGCTCAACCAAGGCTTGCGCATGATATGGTTTGCTCCATAACTGGTACCCCTCAAATCCACTGGAGTGTGGTAAACATCATCACAAACCATCCCCAATCGGAATGCATTCTTAGGTACACTCCAAACTGGGATGTAAAATGATCCCCTGAAGGTTGGTCCTATTGGTGGATTGTATTCCCACCTTGGAGAATGGTCATCCACCCACTAAGAGGGGGCAATGTACCCGTTTTGAGGAATCCAATTCATGATGGTGGATGACCATACCCCAAATATATCATGCTTTGACCATGGCACATGTAGGTCCCCCACCCCCGCACACCGTAAATCAATAAAATCCACGGCACACCGACGTAACGTTGGAGAGACTGCGAGCCTCACGTGGAACCCCAAAAAGATCAATCAGTAGCAATGACCGATTTAAGGGAAAAGTACATGGCGGGTCAACAGCCAAAAAATGGTGATTTACTTGCGGAAAAAAGGTGGTTCAATGGATAAATCGAAAGAACACGGAGACATAGGAAACCTTGGGTTTTTGCTTAGAAATATGAGGGTTCCCTCTAAATTGTTCCTCACATCAATTCTCATTGATACCACTGAAATTCGTTTGCAAACTCCATCTTTGAGTTCCATGTCAATTTCTTCCGCAGGCTATTCGTTTGAGGATTTCTCTTCCGGGTTCTCCAAACCCCCTCCTTTGTGGCTATGATTCATCCCTTTGGAGCATCGGGCTTAATCCTTCAGAGAACATGCCAGCCACGATGGCGGGGAGACATCATATCCTATAATCAGAAAGGGGGTCAACACCCAGAAAGTTGGCGGTTTTATGCGGTTTTTGACTTCAGAATCATCAATCCATCAAAATGCCAGAAAACTATATAAATTCCATGAAAAACCATAAAACCCATCCATAAATCCATCCAAATACCTTCCAAAATGCCATTTTTACCCTGCTCTTCCCCTTGGAAACTCAAAACGCCTCTTCGAAGAAATCGCCCATGGAACGATCCGTGACAAACCAGGCAGAGGTGACCAAGACCACCGACACCACCAGGCCTCAGGGAGTCATGGCAAGGACAAGGACGTCATCACCAAATCAAACTAGGGACTTACTTAAATTATCTTAAATTTACTTATGGTTGAAAATGGTTACTAATGGTTAATAATTGTTTATAATGATAATTACGGGTGATGATTCATGGTTAATAATGATGGTTTACTATGTCTGTACTAAGATAGATTTGAACTGTTTGGGATTTGTTCCATAAATGGGAAAACACAACTGATACGAGCTGACTACCGCCATTTTTCGGATCATTGGTTCATGATGGTAAGTGAAACCAACACAATAAATCAATTCGTCAAACTTGGAGTTGATTTCCCTTGCAGAAAACCATCACCCATCACCAATAGGCCACCTGTCAACTGCATGAACTCAGGCGGCTGGTGGATTTTGAGCCCCGAAAAACGTGACAGTTTTGGGCATCATCACCTTGTTACAAGATGGAGACTAACACGTGAAACCACCAACCCCTACTAGCCTGATATCTATGTATATATATATATATATATAGGGTGAAGGCTTGAGGTTCCCCGGAACACGAAGCCATTGCAATTAATTCAACCTGATAAAATGTCACTTTTTACTGTATTTTACAGTATTTCGTGGCTTTCGATGAATGGAACAATTCTGGGAAGACATTCATATCGCGGACAACATGTTTCAGGTATGTTGGAATNGTGGCTTTCGATGAATGGAACAATTCTGGGAAGACATTCATATCGCGGACAACATGTTTCAGGTATGTTGGAATCAATTTTAGGAATTTTATATCCTTTTTTATTGGATGATCAAAGGGTTTTTTTGTTAAAACCACTGTAAATGAGCTTTCACAGATTGTATCATTATTTTTTGAGAGGATAAAAATGTCATAATTCATTGGGTTTCCATGGGCGAAATGCACATTGTCCTTTTTTTCAGCAGGTCCACAACGACGTCTTGAAAGTTTTTACAGGAGGTAAAGCACCATTCACTTTGTGACGGTGCAATTTCAAAGCTGCAGGCACAGACTGAAGACCAGGATTTCTGTGAATATAGAAAGCGGACAAAATGTTACGATGTTCCAAAGAGTCTTTGGCTCCACCCAACTGTCCCAGTCTTC
>BGPT01000636.1:114383-133353 GCA_003297045.1 Symbiodinium sp. clade C Y103 | reverse complement strand
CTTCTGTAAACCTGTCTATATTTTATATGTCAAGACTCGAGGTTCCTTCGTTCTCCGGGGAACCTCAAGCCTTGACCCTATATATATATATATATATATGCATATTTAATATAACTATACATATATTTTGGATTTTCCCATGCTAAACGAGAAACCATGTACTCTCCAGTCTCCAGTAAATTAACATAGATATGGAGAACTTCCACATAGAGTTGCCCTACTTGTTTTCAAGTAACCCCAAAAATGATTTACCGCGTATTTCAACGAGGACTTCGCATTTCCATGCTTTTACTTTAGTGTAAAAGTGATGTTTTTGGGGGGATGATTGCCATTTCATCACAACTAAATCTGATTGTGTTTCCACTACTTTTGACTCAAGTAAAAGTATAGAAATTCAAAATCCTATGTTAGATCATTTTAGATTACCTCCAATTATGATAAATTTGGTATTCATAGGGTTGTTGGAACTAACATTGGGATTTATGTACACCTATAGTTACATATCATAATTTACTGGGTTATTGTACGATATCATACGACCTATAGATAAATTCTATCATTATAACACCTATACCCTCTGGTAAACTCACATAGCCATGGAAAATAGCCATGCTATTTGCAGCTAAATAAATTATTTCTATGGCCATGTTCAATAGCTATGTTAAATTACCAGAGGGTATTTCCGACTGACATCCCTTTGTTTGTTGGCTTCAATCCCTACTAATCACCATAAAATCCCCATGTTATCCCAATAAATCACCATAAAATCAATAGATGTTCCATCTTTTTGTGGTCGCTCTAACAAGCTCAGCAGCCCAGGATGGCCGCCGCAAGGATTTGTCTTGATATCCTGGTGCCAGCGGCAGCCCGGGGAATGGTGCAATGCGTACCTTTTTTGGCATCCCCAAAAAGATGGGAAAAGTAAATCCCCATTCAAGTAGTGAAGATTCACTTTTCATTTTTTTCTATCTTTTTGGGGATTATTAGATAGAAAACTGAAAATGTGACTTTAGCCATTCAAAAAATGATACAATTGACCGTCAAAAATTGTGGTGTTTAACCTTTAATATTGGGATCGAGCCACAAAGACTTGGTAACCGGCGCCGGCAAAAATCATGGATGCATCAAACAAACATTGCGATTTTTCTTGGAACCAAGTATGATTAGCAAGCAGTGTCAAGAACATGTTAGACAATTGCAAAACAATGGCTGGTGCATAGGGATTCCCACTTCATGGATAGTCGTCCAGGGGCAGTACAACATAGTATAAGTTCAGTATAACCCCCTATCATATCCTCTTATCATCAACCAACACCAGGCTTGTTTTGAAACTGCTCAAGTGGCTAATAACCTGCACATGGCTGGGTATATTGCATGTACACCTGGGTGAACTAGTCATGAAAATCAGGTCCAACGCACGGCCGGCAGCTGCCATCTAAGCGATCTAAGTGGATTGTTCTGTGCTGGTTGACCGCCACAATTTGCACGTGAAATGCCTAACCCTGTTGGCTCCCTGTCTCTATGATTTGTTGGTTAAATTGCCAAATCTTGTCAGAAAGACCCATGATTTATTCAAGTCAAATACCATAGTCATGTCGACAAATCTAGGATTTATTCAACAAAGTCATGTCTCTTATCAGCTTGAAACCATCATGAACCCAATTCTTTGTTGAATAAGATCTTAGATTGTCGGGAAATTATCTAGGATTGTTGACCATCATAAACCACTACAAAGGATGTTAATAAATGCTGAACCCTCGATGTTGACGCAGCCCCGCCTTGTTACGCTCTCATCAGGGCCGATTTCCAGGTCCACTATCCGCGCCTACGGCCACAACGGCCCAAAACGGAGGCCCGGTGCACAGGCTTCAGGTCACTGAAGGGCTAGGACCGGGAATTTTAAGGTGTGTATCTGAATTAGTGCTCATGAATCGGTATCTCACACTGGATTTGTGGGTACCCCCCATTTTAGGGGATGCCCCATATTAGTCTATACTGAAATATGTCCAAGAGTGGCAAAGGACCTAAGACTAGGACCAGGAATGACCAGGACTTGGTTTTCCGATGTTTTTCGCAAATACCTCGCACTATGCCCATGGATCCTGAGCCGTGGCAACAGTTTGCCTGAGGAGACCGAAAAGGAACATAAACGTCGTGTCCACCTCAGATCACTCCCAGCGCAAGCGACACTGCTGTGGTGCCCTTTCCACATGGCTTTTGCCAGCAACATTTGCAAGATTTTGTCGCTGAATCCAGCAGGAAAACAACAACCAGACCTATATCATCCATTATCATCCTATGTCATCCTATATCGTCCTACATCTATTTTTTACCCAGAAAGATGGAAACACCTGGAGGACACCTTTGGGCAAGACTCAGGAAATCCTCCTCGGGAAATCCTCTTCTGTCACAGTAGACATCAGATGGGATCCACCGAGACACCCCGAAATTTGCTGATGAGTCCGATGACCTGTGCCTCTATCGTCATGGCTCCCGGCGCACCGGTATCGAACGCAAGAAGCCCCCCGTTCTTTAACAAGGGAAAAAAAGATGCCCCGGTGCTGTTCTGGTGTAATCTCGGGTTGCTTTCGTATGGTGTTCGGGGAGATGTTCCAGGAAAACAAAAAACCACTCGAAATGAAAGTGAACAACCCAAAAAAAAAAATCTATAGACGCAAATGGTTTCAGTGCGACATGTTTTCTTCTGGTTTTCGTGTCGGCAGTGCCTCTATTTCGTTGATGGCAAGCCCCATCCGGAACGCCTTTTCCATGGATTTTGCTCCAGCTGAAGCCAAACATCAGCACCACTGACCGAGTCTTCTGATTTTTCTGATGTTCTATGAGTGGAGGGGGTGGAAGCACCAGATCCGGGGAGGGTTGTTATATTTCACGCGGAAATTCAGCGGTAGTTCTTTGGAATACACAGACATACATTGCTCAAATTGCGAGCTCACGTCATCCGGGGAAATGATGCACGTTATAATATCAATGTTCATAAACATCACAACTGCAGGAACTACAGTATTTGAACCTCCATCTATCTGGGCGAAGTACTATAATTAATTCCCGAATCAGAACAAAATAATTTTGTGGGGAGTTCCTCCTCCTAACCATTGTCTATGGTGAGGTCGTTGTGCGGTCCCAGAGCAATTTTCATCAATTTGTCCAATGCACAACTATTCGATAGGTGCCATGAGACTCATATGAGCAGTATTGAAAAGAACGATTGGAAAATCCCAAAAATTATCGTTGGGAACAGAATGGAGATTCCAGTTCATCGATTATGATAGTCTGTACATAGATACTATAGATACGTAGAGTCGGTTCAAACCCCTGATAATCACCCACCAACGCCACGCTTTTGACTTTGTGCCTGTGTCGTGGCGACAGGCGTGCCAGGTGGCTGTCTCCCATGCCTTTCCAAACATGGAGAGATGCTTCAGAGCAGCTGCAAACAACCACGGATACATCAATTGCAACCCCGAAAACAATAGAAATGTAAATTAACGATATGATCATGGGATTTGAGTTTTCTGGTATCTTTGTGGGGCTTACTATATACATACATAAATTATAATAAATTATGTACATAAACATGTGATAAAGTATAATAAAATAAAAATAACATAATATATACACATTAGACATATGTGTGAATTGTCAACACCAACAATGATTCCAACATTACAAAAATGAGAAGAGTGACACAAGAAAATACGGTTTCTAGATTTCTGATTGAGTCTATCTGTTTCCTTATGATCACCTTTTTGACACCTACTTTGTCCATGCACGCATGGAAAACCACGGTTGGCAACGGGACATTCACCCAACCATTTCGGGGGAATCATGTGACAATGTGGTAACCCATACCCAATTCACCCAATTTATAAACAAGTGACCTTCTGGTCATTTGACATAGCATGGACATAGCCATGATCTATCACTATTTCTAATAGCAAAGGAATGGTAAAGAAATGTAGATAGTCTATAAACAGGGCATCTTCATCCGTTTTCTATAGCTTCACTGTTGAATTACCCCAGTCGCCACGGCTGAAACGCGGCCCGGCGCGCTTGCGCGCGCCGGCACCTGTCCAACAGCTTGGGTCTCAAGATCCAGCCGTGCCTCAGACCAGAAGTCCATGGCTGTTGGCCCTCCAAAAAGCTGGTGAAATGTTTGGGTATATAATAAGCACCAGAAATGGTGCTAGAACAGCATGAAAAGGAATGAAAAAGTAGGGATTTACACCATGATTGAACTAAAAACCTCTAAAAACCATGGAGATCATGAGTTTAGGCCTAATCTTAAGCACCAACGACCACGTTTTTTGGGGATCTTCACCATCCCAACAGGGGGTGGTCACCGAACTGGATTGGTGGAATCCACAAGTGATCATATCAGCGTTGTACTGCGGTATAAATGGATATAATACTGTTTGAAACTAGATCATATACCCTGAAAATATCTGGAAAATTGTATTTAACTATAGGGAAAATAATGACAAACCATCAAGTCTTGGGGGGCACCCTGTTTTCATGCAAAGCCTAGATAACAGTCTGGGTACCGCTGGATTTGGGAAGAGATTTGAGGAATTGGGCATTGTAGAGGTTAGGACCCACTTACCAACTCAATGGCCGGGGATTCCACCAACAAGAATGCGGCTGGATCGGCTTTTCAGCAAACGAAATATGTTAGACTGGCCAGTTTGAGAAGTAGATCTTCCCGTTTTGGAGTACGGATGGGTACTTTAATCTTCGAACCAAGACTAGTGATGGTGGATTGGACAAGCATGAAGTCCGAATGCTACACCAATATTGCGAAATCTAAGCAATAAACACCAGAGTTCACCAACAAGAATGGGAATTGGATCTGTGTCGGATTTATCTGCCCCCCTTTTAAAACCTAGCAGCAAGTTTTACTGTTTCCCGCAAGAAGAGTGCAACGCAACCCTTGGGAGGTTCATAACGTGGAAAACCCACCGTTCCGAACGGAAAACCATAACCCACCATTTAGAGATCACGTTCCCAACGGGAAACCATAGGTGTTCCACATCTATGCCCCAGTGTCACATCGCATTAAAGTGAAATTATAATCTCATGGATAGATTATTAGTCCCCTTTGGCCCTGTTCTAATTCCTGAGTTGTGGATGATTACATCCCATTGCCATGATTATATTATAGGGTTGTCTCTCACTAATATTCCATGAATGTGCCATTCTTATTCCATGAATGTTCCACTCAAATCCCTGTGATGGTAAAATCCCATTCTTTTCCCCGGAATCTCCCATAGTAAATTAGATTATCTCCCACTTCCACACAGGTTCCTGCCAGCCACGCCACGCGTTGATCCGTTGTAGCTCCTCGTCGCTAAAGGACAACAGCACTGGGCGAAAGCCGGCGGATGGCTGTGGATCTTACCAGCAAAGGGTGATTTCCCCGGGGAGTTGGACGAAGGAAACCCCCTGGTGCTTGGGGCCGAAAATGCCAAAAAGATCCAAATACCACGGGGACAAGGAAAAGAATGTTTACAGTTGACAGTACAAAAAAATAATCAAAAACATATTATTCAACGACAACATATAAGATCATATAAGAATTTTAAGCTATGTTCTGAATTTGCTGGTGGATCTTAAAGTTTAGGGTTTGGGGTTGTGGTAGCGCCCGGCTCTGAGTGCCCTCACCATTCTTCAAAGCTGATCCATCCACCCCTGACTGCGGTGCAACAGTTGTGACACATTGTGACAGTGCGAACTACCGTTGTGACTCCGTTCGCCCGCTGCCTCAATGGAAGACCTCACCTGGCAATGGAAAATCCAACCCCCTGGCGCCTCTGCAGCAAGTCTGGGGGACCAACAAAGGCAAGCAGTACTTCAGCCTGGTCACGATAGTTTTTGCATTGAAAACATCTGATTTGTTGTGTTTTTTGGATGTATGAGTTACCTCAAAGATATAGGAAACTAATGTTTGTGTGTGTGCTCCATTAACTGGGTACATATTCAAAACAGCAGGGTATGGATAGATTATGATAAATTCCAATACCCTCCAGCTTTGAGTGGGTTCCCAACAGTCATTATATTCTACATTTTCTGCATAAGATGCGAGGGTGAAATCAGCCACACTTCAATCTGCGACAGAGTGGCCCTCCTGAAGTCCTCAAGAAAATGTGGTGTTCACTCCAATCTTTTTGCAGTTCTGGATGATCATCTCTACATTCCACAGTCGCATTAAATTGTGGAAAGGATTCAACCAAACCCTACTTCCCAATTCCAGAATCTCTGCGCTCTCCATTTCCAGCCCAATGGGCATGGATGAAGTCACTTTTTAGATGACCAAAAAATGTCAAGAAACACTTCCCAACCAAAAACTGTCAAGAAACAATTCCCAACGTAAATCGGATGGTTTACCGACAGAAGTGACCAGTCCATGGATCTTCCGACCTGGTCTCTGTGTTGAGCTGCTCAGGCTCCCTGGGGAGAAACAGTTCCCAGTTCCCGTGGACCTGGTTTTAACAATTCGGAAACGACAGAATTAACACCACTGGATTTGGGGTTACACTATTCCATTTTCGGAGAAACCCACCTGGCTATGCAGTTCAAGAGAAGGAATGTAAGCTGCCCGGCCAGGATTGGATCAGACATGTTGTTGTTGTTCAACGACATCTTGGACACCAAGATTGGACATTTTGATTGGTGCCATTTAGGACACATGTCAAACATCTACAAATATATTTGATGAATTGGGATTTGGGATTCCCATCCACCTACCAACCAACATAGCAGGTGCTTTTGAAACTGCTTCCGGAGGCAAAATCTGATGTAGTCAGCTCCATGGCTGGAAAATCCGCCAGAAATAGCTTGATGATCTTCCCACTTCTAAACCTCCATTTATCGTGAAATGTCTCAGTTATAAAGCTCCAAGAAATAGTGGTTAAAATCCCATAGTTTGACATATTTTCCTATGATTCTGCCAGCAACCTCCATCGTACTTCCGAAAAATTTCCCAGAAATCGCCATGTTTCATGACACCCAGCTGGGCACAAGCCAAGCTGCTGGGAGCTCACCGCACCGGCGCCCTGAAGAAACTTTGGGAAATCGTCTGTGGGCATGATATGGACGGATGATATGGAGGTTTAAATGTTCGAATGGTACCAAGATTTTAGAATGGACAATCTCCATATGTTTTTGTAGAGTAAGATAGAACCATTTTTTTAGATATATGTGGTGTTTTAGAATGGTTCCAAAATTGAAAATGAAACTTCTCTGGGAGCCTGATTTTTACAATTCACCACCCTGAAACGCAAGGTATTTTGGAGAAAATCTCCTAACCAACCATCGTTCGTTGACGTGGTGAGGTTGTTTTTTTCACCCACAAAAAAGGCTCAATGACCGACGCATGGCTCATGGCAGTCTTAGGCAACGCATGGCATCCTTGGGTCAAGTCATGGCATACCGCGAAGCCCAAACGACCTGGTGCTTCATCTTCCTAAGGATCCATTCATGTCAGGAAGGTCTCCAAAATTGCGATCCTATTTCTGCAATACGATCAGGGGGGATCAGTTGTAGATCCCATACAATCAGATTATGTAACCCATTCATGGAACTGGTTGATACCCGATATGGCTTTGTCTGAAAATAGAGTACTGTACCCCAAGTTATATTATGACTGCGAGCACCAGTGCCACGGTTCAACATTGGGGCGGCTCCCCCAGTTTAACGGACGAACCTAAATCCCTCGTAGTGAGCTAGTTATGCAGCATACAGTCATCCAATTGTATCCCAATTATTGTCCACGTATGTGACCCATACTACTGTAGCCCACACTCAAGGAATGTAACCTACAGTACATAACCATTACTCTAAATTGGTGTGTCTGGAAATATAGTCCAGTGATGTCCAGTGTACCCCAAAATGTGATTGTTTATCATCATTTCCCCCATTCAAATTGCCATTTGGGGACATACACAATGGGTCCAAACTGGCGAAAAATGGTTGATAATCCATATCCAACCGGGGAATACCTGTGAAAACCTTATCATTTTTCCATAGCTGTTTGACCCCCAAGAACCATTCGTGAAGCCATACAATCCAATGTTGGAGAGGCTTATCGGGTGACTTGCTTCATCTTTTCTTCCCAAGCCACTGGGGAATCCCAGTTAGATAGCTGGTATAGCTGGTATAGCTGGTATAGCTGGATGGTTCTTCCCCCAGTCATATGGTGACCCATCCCTCCACCTCCTCCCTCAAAGACTGCAGGGCTGCCCCAATGGGCCGTTGATAGTCCAGGATCTGCCAGAGGCCTTCCCTGGAGCTTGGCCGGGTTGTGACCTTCGGGAAAACCCTAGGGAATGATCATGAATGATCTACTTCTCATGGTGGATGTTCATGGATTTGCCATGTCTTTTTGTATGCTGTCTGGGATGTGTGTTATGATTGTTTATGGGAGTATCGGTTGGAGAGTGATGCTAATTGGTAAGTTTTAATCGGAGTCTAATCAACTAAACAAAACATAACAATACCATGTATGGAAATCCCTTGAAATCCATCAGGGAGGTCTAGGAAAATGACAGACATTTCGGGTAGGTTTTCCACTTCTATGCTAATCTCAGGCTTTCAGGGGATCACCTGGCATCATGTTCCCCCTTGAGGAATGGAAAATTATACCATATAACCGAACCTCAACATCCAAACCCAGTTTTCAGCTCCACATGTGTCTCTAAAAATGGGCTAATACCATGTAATACCACTGTATACCCCCCCAATTTGCCATCAAATCATCGGGAAAATCATGGCCGGTTTTCCCCCCAGCCACCGGGTGGTGTAGTGAAACAGCACTCGCGGCACCACGGCTGCAGCGGCGCGGAGGTCTAGGACCTTCCAGAGCCAGGACGGAGACTGATCCTTTTTGGGTGCGTGTAATTGGCCAGTTCTACATGTCCTGCCCATGAAAATCCTGTAGGTGATAGGTCCAAGCTAGCGGTCGCCAATCGGTCACTTGGCCTCCTGTCATTTTTCTTACATAGCCATGAAAAATACCCTATTGATACCTGATTCCCTATGGAACAAGTGTGATTTCCCGTAGCAAACATCGAGCATTACCTTTGCCAAAGGGTATCATCATCTTTTGGTTGGTTAAATTCCAATAAATTCCAGTTGAATCCCAATAAATCCCATGAAATCCCAGTGAAATTCCATGAAATCTCAGTATTTAAGGTACCTCTGACCACCTTTCGATCGCCACATTCGCGATGGAACCATCATCGCCTCTGACCACACGCGAATGCGCGAAATGCGATGCTCAAAAAACGCCACGAGCCGCTCCTGGCAGCCAATCATCTGAGATGTGTTGATGGGATTAACCAATGGATAATATAAGATGAACCAACCATAAGTGGGATTTGATTGGATTTAATTATGAACAAATCCAAGGAGGTTTCTCAAAAAATTGGGGGATCCCCAAGTCATCTACGTAGAATGGTCATCCCAGGTATTCACCAAACATGTTTTTAGATAAACAAATGCGTGATGAATGGTATAATCCATATATGAATATATGAATTATGAATTGGGTGATATAATGATTATATGTAACATGATATTATTCGATGATATTGGATGAACAAATATGGAGGTTTCTTTAAAAATGGGGCATCCCCAAAAGCAATTGGTTTTAATAATACTAAAATGGTCTAATGTGGGATGATTCGAGAACACATATTTGATGAATGGTACTGTAATCCACATGCCATATGGTGAACATGGATATATGGATGGATATCAATAATCAATGGTTCAACGTATGGCAATATAGCAATATATGGTGAACAATATTTGGGATATATACAAATCATCACCCCAGGTAGCCAAAAAGTGTGCAGTGCAGAGCCTTGAAGTCAAACCATGGCACCTGGACATCCATCCATTTGTTGATTTGAAAATCACCTATTCAAATAGTAGATACAGATAGATATATAGTAAATCATAGTAAATCATGTGTCATTGCCATGATTTTGAGTATCCAAGGATAACGGACCCAAATCAAACGGGTTTCTGCTTGATGCTTCAGCCAGATGGCAAAAATGTGGATCAGAAGGAGTTCATCCCTGCCATTGACATGGATTGGGGTTCACTCGATTTCGCAGAATGAGCGCCATGAGAGTTTTTGTGCCAGAAATCAATGTGCGTGCATTTTGACGCAGACATCTTGCACCTTTTTTGGTTTGTTGTGAGAAGAGATATGTCCGCTGACTTCCACTGTTTTTTTGAGTGAAAGTGCAAAAAAATGGTGAGATCCGTACTTTCCTTCAATCCCCATGCCTACCCTCCGGGAATCAAGCATGGCAACGGAAAATCACCAATTTATAGTTAAAATCCCATTAAAACCCCATTTGTAGAGGGTTTTCTACTCGAATCCCAAATCTTTTGCTCCCACAGAAGCCACTGGACCCGTCCATGGAGTGTTGGTAGACTTCTTCAAGCACTGCGGCATAAGGACCGTCGCCTGCATCGTTGTCGGGAATGGACATGAATCCCACAATGAGAAGCCTTAGAATGGGTCGGGTACGGGTACATAAATCCTTATCCATGTTGTTTTACCGAGCATTGAGCAGTGTTTGAAGTCCGCAATGTCATTCCATTTTGCTGAGTGGTTGAGAACGGGATCTGAGTTCATGAATGATGATAATCCCCAAATATCCCCAATATATTTGATTGTAAACAAGTTTCCCAATATGTCCAATGAAATATATGTGATTCCCAAGATATTCCCAAAGGATACGGCTGATTGCAACCAAATTTATCAGCTAGTTGCTTTGAACAACTTTTTCACCGAGTTTGGACCTGGAAATGGGGTAATGTGGTATGCCCAATTTGAGAAGAAACAGTTTGGGATGGTTTCTAGCAACCATCTATGGTAAAGTCGTGGATTGCTATTATAGAGTTTACCAGATTATATGCACACCAGTATACCCTAAAATCACCCTCTGGTTATTTAACATAGCCTTTTTTTAACGGCCCATTTATAGATGATTTGTGATGATATACCTATATATAAACTGTGGCTACGGTAAATAACCAGGGGGTATCTAAACAATTTGAGGAAAAATGATGATTGAGTGGACTTGCTGGTATCTCATTTTCCCACACACACACACCAATCTAGGACATCGGAAAACTGGTCCAGCAACCGGCAATCCAGCGCTCATGCAGAGCGAGAAAAATGGTGGATGTTGAAACAAAAGTGGCATGGCATCAGTATGGATGTTTCACCAATAGTCATTGGAATGAAAGAAACAAACACAAAGAAGAAAAAACTCGAATTGATGTTGTGTATGTGCCTTTTCCAGTGAACTGTTGCTTCCGGAGACAACCGTCCATTGGTGTCTCGTGATTATGTAAAGTCCCACACGGTTCGACGTATCGGTCCAACCCCCTCATCTTGCTGAAACTGTGGCGAACATACTTATTCCACCAGACAAAATCTCTCTTTCCCACCTACTTTACTTATCATCATCTATGGGCTTGGGTCGGCCAGTTTAAAAGTGATATCATTCAATAATAATAACAATAATAATGATAATAATGATACCTACATCCATCTTCAACCCCTTCTCCGCCTTCCAATACCTCTCCATGTAGGTATCCTCCCGCAAAGTACCCTGCCAGTACCGGCGCCGCTTGCGATGGCGCCCCGCTGCTTCTTGAGGCCGCTGCAGCGGAGCGCAGATCGCCTCGCGCGAGTCGCAATTAAACGTAGCTATTGAAAATGGCCATTGAAATAGTGGATTTACCCATTAATAGCATGGTGATTCACCATAGTTATGTTAGTTTACCAGAGGGTAACCCCAATAGGAGTACAACTTGGTACAACTTCCAAGAAGTGAAGTCTAATATGTCTTGAAATGTTTTAAAAAATCGAGATTTGACAACCAAAATGTTGGGATGGTGATCTCTCTCTCTCTCTATATATGTTGGATATGTATCCCCTTGTGGGGCCAATGTGACATATCCCCAACGATGCTGGGAGTTGGATGAAATCCTTGAAATGGTGAAATGAGCCGAAATGAGCTGGGATTAATGAGTAATGTGGTGATCCTGGATTTATTAAAAAAAAAAAACGAAAATGGTAGGTTTATAAGATTGGGTTTACCAGATTACAGTAGTCCGAATCTTATCCACCTGATTTATAACAATAATTACCAGATTTATATAGTAATTACCAGACAAAAATCCGACCGATGAAAAGATCTTATTCACCTGCCCATTGTTCCAGTCGCCACATCGCCCAAGGCCAGGTGCTTTGGATGGCCCTGTCGATATTGGCGAATTCCTGCTGGTTCCAAATTTACACGTGGAAGTTTCACTGGGGGTACCCCAAAATGGATGGCTTATAATGGAAAAGCCTATAAAAATATATTAATTTTTGTGAAGTAGAGGTACCCCTATTTTGGGATCACTATGCTTGGTTCTACCAGATCATACAGTATCCTGGCCATGGTTGTTTGCATGTCACAGCCCTCACCATCTCAACACATTGCCGCCTTCTGGCTTCCCATGTCTGCCCTGCGCATGCGATGCACCCATGGCAGTCGGGCGAGGGCAGACCCATCGTTCCTGAATGACAACCATAGAATACATCATCATGGTGTGCTTGTGAGATGTTGTGAGATCAAAAGTGTGTGGCTGTTGCATGACTGGTTGATGTTTAAGGAAGTTTTCCAGCAACCCATTGGTTTTCAGTATAGAGGGGATATCTGGAGATATCCTCAACCATTCTGGGTCTCATTTCTACAGGACCTCAAACCCAGTAGGCACCCCTTCAAGTGCAACAGTCGAGGTATTCAAAGTGGGCGACTTCGGAACCAGAGGTCCCCCAAAGCCAACGATGCTTCTTCTTTGGCGCAGGGATGTTACAGGAAGCAGCCAGCAAGGCTTGAATGTCTTGACCGAATTTGACCGAACAGGTGGCTTTTTAGAAAGGTCAGCTTGCCATGATCTTGTATGTGTAGCGTGCATGCTCTCGTTGGGTGGCAGGGGCCCTGCAATTTTATCATCAATGCTCCGGCTTTCAAACAGAGCTTTGAACCAAGAGGCAAAAGCCACAGAGGCTCAACAGCGGCTGACAAAACAAAAAAGGACACGAAGCACAAGGATGCTGATGACTAGAGGGAGAGAGGCTGAGGAAAAATTAGCATCACAGCCAAGTAAAAGACCAGATCAGAAAAGAACAAATAAAACGAAACCGAAAGAAAGAACAAAACGAAGAGAACAAAATGAAAGAAAGATGAAAAAATAAAAGAGAAAAAGGAAACAAGCACAGGAAAAGGAAAAGATAAAATAGAAAAAAGGAAAAAAAACAAAAAACAAAAAAAAATGATCTGACAAGAAAATATAGATATGCGCCTCCGAGGGAGAATCGAACTCCTGCGTGTCCCCACACCCTTTGGACTGAAGCCAAGTCCTGGCACCAGCCAGACTCACGGAGGCTTTATAATAATTCTTATGTACTGTATATATTGCTTGCTGGCGTTCCACGCCGCAGGGATACCGATCTCACCCCTTTAATCATCAATCATCACAAATCTATCCATCACCATCATCATCATCATCATCATCATCATCACCAACCATCATCAACCATCACCAACCATCATCAACCATCATCAACCATCATCAACCATCATCAATCATCACTACACCCATCACTACACCCATCACTACACCCATCACTACACCCATCACTACACCCATCACTACACCCATCACTACACCCATCACTACACCCTTCACAACCCTTCACTACACTCATCACCACGCTCATCACACATTACTCCTCACTTCTCATCCTCACCTCCAATCCTTGTTTATGACAATGAACATGCCAATAAGGTCTCTGTTTATCTCACAATTCGAGTTTTCTGTTCTCGATATTTTTTTTTTTTTTTAAGCCCCCTTGATATCAGCCATCATTCAATATCAACTATCCAATTGATAGTATGATCACTACACTTTGTATCATGATTGATTAAACAGCTATGGCCCAAAAAATGAGGTGGCCAGTGAAACCTCACGATTAGCTGTGTTCGTACCTGAATTCTTCTTTCAAACCGCCAAGGGACATGCGATCCGACTAGATGGGTATGGGTCAAAAATTGGGGACCCGAAATATCCGTAAACGTGTGTCTATGGGAAGTTTACTAGATATATTTAGAAATAGCAGAAATATTGCTGACATAAACTTCCCTGGACCAATGTGAAATACTCTGAAATACACATAGTCTTGCAGATATGTTGTTCCCTATGGATCCAAATGCCGCAAGAAGAATCTACTTACCTTTCTTGTTTTCATAATACACATCATATCAATCAGATATACACAATATAATGACAAGATATTGTCTACCCTCTGGTGAACTAACATAGCTATTGAAAATGGCCATTTATAGTGAATTTTCCCATTAAAAATGGTGATTTTCCATAGCTATGTTAGTTCACCAGAGTGTACGTTGAAGCTCAATTCCTCCCGGATCCTCAAGGTCAAATTTTTGTCCCAGACCCAGGCCCGGAACTGTTCAAAGCTCCGCCGGATGAAGACGGTTTTCGCTCTCGGCGACGATGTTCGCTCATGGTTCGCTCGTGGTCTCCGCAAGGTTTTCAGTTGGCGAACAAACTCCACTAACGGTAGATATATCCACCATAAATAAATCCTAGTTCACCTACTTATAAACCAACTTAGCTAACTGAAGGGCCCACTAACTGTGGGGCTGTCCAAAACAGGGATACCCCAGTTATCCCCAGTTAATGGCACAGGGGTAAATTGTTCCCTCAACCATTGAATTTTGGGAGACTCTTTGTTCAGACAAACCCATGTTGCAGCATGTTGCAGCCAACCTTGGAGGTTGCTACTGTGTTCAAAGCAAGTTTGTCCTGAGAGGGCAATTTCTTCAAACTTGCTAAAGATGAACCCTTGAACCAATCCTAGACTTTCTCAAGCCATTGCGATGTCCGAGCACAAACCGAAAACACCCAGTGACAATGCACGTTCTTCTGCATCTGCTTTCGCCGCACAGGAGTCTTTGACTGCGTGCATGACATTTGCGTACCAGATGCACCTGTTCCATAGCTTCCAGGCTGGTTAAGAGGTTCATCTGCGATGAAGAGCACACAGCTTCTTGCGCCGTTTAAGCTATTCCTCACTGTAACCCCCAAAAAGATAGACAAGTAAAAATCCCACTAGTGATGATGTACTTTTGAGTCTTTTTGGGGCTTACTAAATAATAGCATCATTTCGAAACAGAACTGGGCCACTCATTTGGATGCTTCCCACTAGCATGTTGTGTTCCAAACTCTGCGACTGGAAGTTACGGTCTGAGTTATTCGCCTCCCAAGTTTCACTTAAGGAGCCGTAAAAACGGCGGGAACATTGCTCCACTCTAGGCACGCTAGCTCCCTGGGCGGCCGGTGCGACCATTTGAAGAGACCGAAAAACGCAGGTTTTTCGAGGGCTGCTCATTAAGAACAAATCCACCATGAAATCAGCCTGAAAATGCCTGAAACCACCATGATTTTCACCAACCATGGACAACAGTCACCGAGAAGAACAGGTCAGCTTGGCTGGAAGCAGAAGTGACCTCAACCATTCAGATATAGCCTGTGGGAATCTGTCAGAGTTTGCTATGGAAAACGACCATGTTTAGGTATATAAATCGTAATACCTTAGCGAACTCCCCCCGCAAGGTGCCAAATGGTGATGGGAACTACCCGAAATTGTACTATGGATGGGTGAACCCCATCCCCAAATTGGAGGTGTACGACTATTGGATTTACCACAACTTAACTAGCGATTTTTTGAGGTTCAACTCATCAGTGCTCCCAGAGTTCCACTCAGCTTGTTGTTTAATGAGGCGTACGATGTCCTAAGGCATCTTCCTTGGGGTCGCAACTGGTGACCTGGAAATCACCCCATAGTCACAAAACCCATTGATATATTGGGCTATGTACATACTATGTGCGTCTATGTTCATTCATACTCCACTGAAACGTGGTTGCTTCAAGCAGGGCACATCCACTTCATTTTGCCTGGTCGATATCCTTTTTTTTTTGGTAAATGTCCTCATGTTGACTGAATCTCCCCTCGCTCCCTTCCTCCAATTGATAGATGTGTTGCTCAAGTCCCCGTGTTCACTGGGTAAATCCAATTTGTTCGCGGACTTGGTCCCCGGTTCCCCCCCTTTTTCTGCGTAAATTGCCCCACCCTTACTAGCAAAACCATTACCCTCTGGTCATTTAACATAGCTATGGAAAATGGCCCATGTATAGATGATAAAAGTCGGGAAATTTACCTATTAAAAATGGTGATTTTCCATAGCTACGTTAAATAACCAGGGGGTAAATCCTTCATTTTCCCCCATCCCTCGGTGCACCTTCCGGCGCCTGCGGAAATGTGGGGAATCTTTTGAGGGAGCAGAGAGAAATCGATCGATTCAATAAACTATGGAGAATCCAAGGAGAATGGATGATTAATTAATAACTATTGGATTATTTGATGAAGAACTAATGGATGATTAATGCATAACTGATGGATCAATGGATGATTAATGGATAGGTGGAATTACAGTACACGCAAAAATAAGGATTCAAGCATCAACCACCATAATGGGGATGTAATGGGGATGCAATGGGTCTACCATAGGAGATATCTACCATTAATATCCATAAACCCCTTCCCCCCAATATCACCCCAGAAACCATGGTTTTGTGCGGGATTTACACATATTTGGAATCATAGAGTGGGGATGGTTACATAGTAGTCGGGGGATGGGAATGTACCAAAAAACGTGCTACATATATCCGCCGACCCTGGCCGACGGCAAGGGGGAGCGCGTCAGGGCATAAAGGTTGTGAACAACAACAACAACAACAACAACAAGAGGAGGGAGGTGTCTTTTGCAGGCGATTTTCACGCTTCTCCGTCCTTCCCTGCCATGGTTTTTCCCCATCCGGAAAGTGTCTTTTGAAGAGCAGCAACAGCAGCAGCAGCAGCANTTCCCTGCCATGGTTTTTCCCCATCCGGAAAGTGTCTTTTGAAGAGCAGCAACAGCAGCAGCAGCAGCAGGAGGAGAGGCAGCAGCAGGAAGAGGAAGAGCAGCAGCAGTAGCAGGAAAAAGCAGCTTAAATTGTCATTTTCTATGGATTTCAGAAGTTACGNCAGCAGGAGGAGAGGCAGCAGCAGGAAGAGGAAGAGCAGCAGCAGTAGCAGGAAAAAGCAGCTTAAATTGTCATTTTCTATGGATTTCAGAAGTTACGTCAGGGAATTTTTGGGCGCAATTTTCATGCTTCTCCGTCCTTCCCTGCCATGGTGTTTTCCCATCCGGGAGATGCCTTTTGAATAGCAGCAGGAGGAGGAGGAGGAGCAGCAGCAGCAGCAAGAAAAAACACCTTAAATTTTCATTTTCTATAGATTTCAGAAGTTACGTTAGGGAGTTTTTGGTCGCAATTTTCATGCTTCTCCGTCCTTCCCTGCCATGGTGTTTTCCCATCCGGGAGGTGTCTTTTGAACAGCAGCCGCAGCAGGAGGAGGAGGATCCAGCAGCAGCAGCCGGAAAAAGCAGCCAAAGTCTTCATTTTCTATGGATTTCAGAAGTTACGTTAGGGGGTTGTTGGTTGCAATTTTCATGCTTCTCCGTCCTTCCCTGCTCAGAAGTTACGTTAGGAAGTTTTTGGGCGCAATTTTGATGCTTCTCCGTTCTTCCCCGCCATGGTGTTTTCCCATCCGGGAGGGGCCTTTTGAACAGCAGCCGCAGCAGGAGGAGGATCCAGCAGCAGCAGCAAGACAGCAAGAAAAAGTACCTTAAATTTTCATTTTCTATGGATTTCAGAAGTTACGTTAGGGAGTTTTTGGGCGCAATTTTCATGCTTCTCCGTCCTTCCNCCTTAAATTTTCATTTTCTATGGATTTCAGAAGTTACGTTAGGGAGTTTTTGGGCGCAATTTTCATGCTTCTCCGTCCTTCCCTGCCATGGTGTTTTCCGATCTGGGAGGTGTCTTTTGAACAGCAGCCGCAGCACGAGGAGGAGGATCCAGCAGCAGCAGCCGGAAAAAGCAGCTAAAATCTTCATTTTCTATGGATTGCAGCAGCAGCAGCAACAGCAGCTGCAGCAGCAGCAGGAGGAGAGGCAGCAGCAGGAAGAGCAGCAGCAGTAGCAGCAGCAGCAGCAGCAGGAGGAGAGGCAGCAGCAGGAAGAGCAGCAGCAGTAGCAGCAGCAGCAGCAGCAGGAGGAGAGGCAGCAGCAGGAAGAGGAGGAGGAGCAGCAGCAGCAACAAGAGGAGGGAGGTGTCTTTTGAAGGCGATTTTCACGCTTCTCCGTCCTTCCCGGCCATGGTTTTTCCCCATCCGGAAAGTGTCTTTTTAAGAGTAGCAACAGCAGCAGCAGCAGGAAGAGGAAGAGCAGCAGCAGTAGCAGGAAAAAGCAGCTTAAATTGTCATTTTCTATGGATTTCAGAAGTTACNGCAGCAGCAGCAGGAAGAGGAAGAGCAGCAGCAGTAGCAGGAAAAAGCAGCTTAAATTGTCATTTTCTATGGATTTCAGAAGTTACGTTAGGGAGTTTTGGGCGCAATTTTCATGCTTCTCCGTCCTTCCCTGCCATGGTGTTTTCCCGTCCGGGAGGTGCCTTTTGAATAGCAGCAGGAGGAGGAGGAGGAGCAGCAGCAGCAGCAAGAAAAAACACCTTAAAAAGAAAAAACACCTTAAATTTTCAGTTTCTATGGATTTCAGAAGTTACGTTAGGGAGTTTTTGGGCGCAATTTTCATGCTTCTCCGTCCTTCCCTGCCATGGTGTTTTCCGATCTGGGAGGTGCCTTTTGAATAGCATAGCAGCCGCAGCAGGAGGAGAGGCAGCAGCAGGAAGAGGAAGAGCAGCAGCAGTAGCAGGAAAAAGCAGCTTAAATTGTCATTTTCTATGGATTTCAGAAGTTACG
>BGPT01000636.1:102427-114346 GCA_003297045.1 Symbiodinium sp. clade C Y103 | reverse complement strand
TTCTATGGATTTCAGAAGTTACGTTAGGGAGTTTTTGGGCGCAATTTTCATGCTTCTCCGTCCTTCCCTGCCATGGTGTTTTCCCATCCGGGAGGTGTCTTTTGAAGGTTGCAAAACACACCATGTTCGGAACAGTTGTGCAAGATAGCAGTTATTGACCTGTTTTGGACGCCACAACAGTCATGCAAGGATTCACTCAGTCAATTAGTCAGTGAATCAGTTATTTAAGTCAAATCAAATCACAGTTACAGCCATAGCCGCATCATTCCGTCAGTGAAACAATCAATGAGAGAGACACTCAGTCAATGAATCCGTCAGCCAGCCAGGCAGCCCCACCCAGCCGTCAATCAGTTTAGTCAACCAGACAGTCAGTCACTCACGCACTCAGTCAGTCAAGCAGTAACAGAGCGACAGGTATATAGATAAATAGCTGGTCAGTCAAAACAGTAGACAGCAGACAGATAGGCAGACAGTCAGCCAACGAAGCAGATAGCGAATAGAAAGGAGTCCAACAGACAGACAAACAGATAGATTGTCAGACAGACAGCCAGACAGACCGATAGATAGTGATCAGACAGGCAGCCGGACAGTTAAATGGTCAGTCGGTCAGACAGACATTCAGTCAGACAGGCAGACCAAGTAGGTTGCTCTGTCACTCCCGACTCGCAACCACCAACCCATCCTATAGGTTCCTAGCTCTTGTAACTTCCGCCGCCGCCTTTCGAAGTACTACTGGTCCTTAAGATATACACTTTATTATATACACTATATTGCACAACTCTGTCAAGCATAATATCCAGGCTTCTTTGCGCTGGTGCACTCAGCACACCGTTCGGCCCAGTCCAGTTCCCCTTGCGGAGATGCACAAAGTTTTTCACCGCATGCCACACCCGACACGAAGAGATCACCAGAGTTCGTTCATCCAGGTCTTCCTGCAGATGCACCGATGCTGGCGAGTTCACGTCGCTGAGTCGTTTCCGAACCGCAGCAAGGACCTCTTCCGGTGTGCCTCCACAGAACTGACCAAAGCATTTAGCGTTGCTGCCGTTCCTGGCATCATGTCACTGTCAGATTCCAAGAATAGTGTCGACCCAAAACAACATCCCATAATATGAACACCGTTCACAGCTGCCTCCATAAAACTGTGCAACAGCCCTCCATACACCGTGCTACGAAACCTTCACTAGTGCACACTATGAGCAAATATCCAAACATATTTCCTTGATTTTTTGGCCCACATTCATCTTGAAGAATTTCCCACAAAACTGTCATTGGCTAGCCACTTACCCCGTAGGAGTCCGATTTCAGTTTGATCTCTCACATTCCTAAAACATAATTGTAAAATCTTGTGTTGCAGAACACCATCCATGAACGGATTTCAAGTGTTACCCACGCATTAAAACAAGAACACCCATGCCGGGTTTACCATCGGATGCTGCTCTTCTCCGAAGTGACAATCTCCTGTTCGGCCAGAAGATCCAATAGCTTCCAGCCCGAGGAAGAAGTGGGGCTCCATGAGGTTGCAACTGTCCGATTCAATTTCACGCAGCCTGATCGCTGGAGCAATTCTGGAAGAAGACTGCTGGCCTCTGAAATTGGATCCAAACTGTGCTACAGGCAACACGTTGGTTTGACTGCTTTTCTCCAGGCATCTTCCTGTTAATGGAAGTTAGGATTGCTTGCAGATATATGCCTGTATCCATATTTTGCTTATCCACTACTCTTGTAATCAGTTTCGAGCATGCTCTCATAATCTGTCATGATTAACACTGCTTCATAAAACTGCACAAGGCAAACCGTAAGTTCTTGACCAAGACACTTGTCCCCGGAAACCTTCCAGCCACTTTTCGACGTAGAAACAAACAGGCCATCTCGAGCGCCATTGATGAACTGGCACCCAAATGCCAAAGCTTTGGCTAGCGTCATCTTCTGCTGGTCTCGGTTCAACCTTTGCCTGAAATGCTGCGCGCTCTCAACCCTCAATCATCTTGAACAGACTATTTATTCCAGTCTACCGACTGCACTTGAAAAGCACCGCCACAACCCAATTTTTTGTAACCATTCACCTGAAAAGCATTCCGCATCAAACCAGGCCAAGGTACACCACCTGTTTCTTCCGCCCGATATAACGGGATGGCAGAAATCTTTTCCTTTTGCCTGGTCCAGCCGTTCGCTCAAAAAAGAGCTGGATAAGCAATAGCAACCGAAGATTTTGCTCTGGCTGCCGACAAGCCCATTCGATCCAGCGTCTCGATCTGCTATAGAGCCCGAACATAACTATGCCAAACTGCTCCCCATGTCCAAGGTGACGGACTCGACGCAATAGACGCTTCAGCCCAGTCATGGAAGGATCCCTGCCTCCGAACGCACCACCCAAACAACACAACAATCGAAGCACTTTCTGCATATACTACCATACTATCTTTTCCCACAATTAACACTGCCGCTTACCCCTGCAAGCCAGCTGTGCCAGGAACCCAAAAGAAGAGAAAAAAAAAAAAAACACATTTTTTGCCAGCTGGGTTGTCGAACGCCCGCCTCGATCACCACGTGATTCACAGTCTCAACCACGACTACAACAGCAACCCAACCACAACAAAAAAACTAGTAGCAATCCACCACGCAAAACCACGCTCAAATAAAAGCAACACATCATCTGCACATGTGTCACCGCTGGCAGTATCTGGATTCCTGAACCGGATTGACACAATCCAGCTTTACTGCCTCAGCATCACTCAGCCAACCACCGGTTTTTTCAAACAAACCGCGACCCTTGCCGTCCCTTGATCCAAGCCCTTGCACCCTCAACCAAATTCATCACATCCCTTATATTTGACATCTTCTGCGTCAGCAGGCATACCTTTCAAGACACCAGGCCGCGCAACGCCTCGAAAACACTTTCTTTCCGGATCGAGTACCACTCTCCCTCTTGCAACCTTCCCTGCACCTGATGCTGCTTTCCACCTCCGCATCCTGCTTAAGATCGCTCTTGCAAACTTCCTAGCACCTGATGCTGCTGTCCACCTCCGTGTCATGCTCGGAATTGCTTTCCTTCTTGCAACCTTCCCCGCACCTCATGCTGCTGCCCCTCCGTGTCCTGCTCGGTGCCGCTCTCCCTCTTGAACCTCTGCCCCCACCTAATGCTAACGACGCTATCCCAGATATTCNTCCGTGTCCTGCTCGGTGCCGCTCTCCCTCTTGAACCTCTGCCCCCACCTAATGCTAACGACGCTATCCCAGATATTCTCCCCTCTTGAATCTGTCCGCGTCCGTCCCCATCGACGTCATCTTCCGTATCGCTCCCCCACCCAAAGGAACACTAAACGTGAACCCAACGCATCAAAGATGCTTTTGGCGAAAAGGCTTCCAAATGAAAACAATGATTCAAATTTTGTCCGCCCTCTATAGTGGTTCCTGCTGCCTAANCACTAAACATGAACCCAACGCATCAAAGATGCTTTTGGCGAAAAGGCTTCCAAATGAAAACAATGATTCAAATTTTGTCCGCCCTCTATAGTGGTTCCTTCTGCCTAACCAAGCCTTTCAAATACAGTCGTGGGGATGCAACCTACCATGCAACAGTAGTTTCCAACTGCCTCTCCTGGAGCTTTGAACACTGCATGCGCGAACGACCATCGAAAAGCGTGCGCCAACGTGATCTGCAAGAACGGGTTCACCGTGTTAGCNCATGCGCGAACGACCATCGAAAAGCGTGCGCCAACGTGATCTGCAAGAACGGGTTCACCGTGTTAGCCCCAAGCTCCGCCTACACAGTTCATTGTCACCTATACAAGCTGCCAACTGAATGGGCTGACTGGTGACTGGTTCTGACTGTCGCCTTTTGCCGGCACATGCTGGGTTTTGGAATTCTGGTCCAAGGTCTTGAGCACCGAACCCACTGCCTTGTTCTGTAGAATTTTAGATCGTTGAACAACCAAAGATTTGATTTCCCCATGTCTGAACACAAGCAAGCACAACCATCATCATATGCAAAATACCTCCCCCAACCGCCTTGCCCTTGAAGTTTACCTTGCCCTGTGTCCGATACAGTAACCACGCAGTTAAAATGTCCTCAGGCCAGGCATCGCTAAAAAAAACATCATCTCAGCATCAGGATGCAGTAAGCAGACACTGAAAATGTCTTCAGGAAAGAAACCATTGCCAAAAAACATCATCTCAGCATCAAAGTTCATTGCTGGCCATGATATATCATTGTGAACCATGAACCCTCATAATAACCACCAGCTATCAGATTAACGATGAACCATCATTACTAACTGTGTGAATTCCGGTTGATGCCTACAAACCATGACATATCCAATAGTCCAACGCATACACCATCATCACAAACCAAATTTCTGGCCAGTAAAACAAATCATCGGAAAATGATTTCCGGCCTATGATGATTGAACAGTTGCTAATCTACTGAGCAGCAAAAGGTCACGGTAATCACGCAAGGGTGGTATGCAAGGTTCCGACAGATGACGATGATGATGATGATGCTGATGATGACAATGATGATGATGAAGATGATGATGATGATGATGATGATGCTGATGATGATGATGATGACGACAATGAGGATGATGATGGTGATGATGATGATGAGGATGATGATAACTATGATGATGATGATGATGATGGTGATGACAATGATGATGATGATGATGATGATCATCATCATGATAACCATGATTATGACCATAATGATGATGATCATGCCCAGGGTGACGCTGACCATGAAGACGATGACAATGACAATGACAATTACATTCATTACTTTATATCCAAGGTACAACTGTAACCTCAAACTGGGACATGCCAGCATCACGCCACAAGAACATCACGATCAAAGCAATGTCCGTACCCTGCACACATCCAAGAAGCGCCTAGGCTGCATGNAACCTCAAACTGGGACATGCCAGCATCACGCCACAAGAACATCACGATCAAAGCAATGTCCGTACCCTGCACACATCCAAGAAGCGCCTAGGCTGCATGCACAAACTAAAGAAGAAGAATGCCAGACAACAAACAAAACCAGGCGAACACCTTCCATGCATACCCCTCCTTATCCTCNAAGAAGCGCCTAGGCTGCATGCACAAACTAAAGAAGAAGAATGCCAGACAACAAACAAAACCAGGCGAACACCTTCCATGCATACCCCTCCTTATCCTCAAACACTGAGTTTCATAGCATTCTGCCCAGGAACGCGGTACGCAGCTTTTGCTCCCCGGCTCAGGCATTTGCACTCTGTGTCGTTCTCTTGCTCCAAGCTCTCGCAACATTGAGCAACAGGCAAGAATGTGTTCACCATGGCCGCAGCACTACGAACGAAGGTTTGCGTCTATGTGCAAAACTACATTGAAGAATCCTATTTGATACTTCAACAAATTCACAGTTGCAACCCTTTTCTGCTGCCAATTCCTTCCGCAACAACTCTTCTGAAGAAGTTCTTACGGCTCTGTCATGGTTACATAAGGTTATACTGAAAGATTGATTCGCAATGAAATGAAACTTCAGATACCTTGGGGTGATCTTTCTCTGCACTTCCGTTCCATAAACATGCTTATGATCCATGGCAAAAGATCGCTGGTTTGCACATTCTAGAGCAGCCAGCAAAAAAAAAAGTCATTACGAAACGATTCTTGGCTCCATGTCGGGGCTGTTATGATTCAACCACAGCTTCTTCTGAAAGCATTCAAGACACAAGTTGACACTGCATGGATACAAATTGACCCGGGCAAGAACAGCCACTATGGGTTTCATTTTGGGGTCTTATGGTATACCCTACATATCATCCCATTGTATCACCGCCTCATCCAAATAGAAAGCCTCCATTTGATAGGTACTTGCCTTTCATGAATACATACTTGCCATTATCTCATTACATCTCCAGGCTCCAAGCACTCCATAATCAGGTAAGGCACAAATGTTGTTACTCTTCTTTTTCTGCAAAGGAATATCCCAACCTGTTTCCTGGTTTTGGCATTAGCAACAGGAACCAGACCTCCTTGTTGTATAAATAGCTTGCGCGCCATAGGACTTCCACAGGAAGCCGTTCAAGAACCATTTTACTTGTTTGAATCGTCATCAGCAGGATAGATGGAACGTGACAGCCAAACTTTCCTTCGATCATTCTCAGCCTGGAAGAAGACTTTCTCAACATGACAAATGATCTGGAATGTACCCAATGGTACCTCACATGCTCTGCATGTTCAATATATCANTTCGATCATTCTCAGCCTGGAAGAAGACTTTCTCAACATGACAAATGATCTGGAATGTACCCAATGGTACCTCACATGCTCTGCATGTTCAATATATCATTACACCTGTCACATTCAACCATCAAAATCTGTGGTTCTTCCATCAACCATCATCAACCATTCACATCACCTTTGTAACCAGCATCAACCGTCAATCAAGATCAAATCATCAACAGGTTCGGCTGCAAAAGCAAGCGTGGGAGCTTCATATGCCCAGCAAAGCTGCTAANCTTTGTAACCAGCATCAACCGTCAATCAAGATCAAATCATCAACAGGTTCGGCTGCAAAAGCAAGCGTGGGAGCTTCATATGCCCAGCAAAGCTGCTAACTGATATTGCACCGACCCAAGAGCAACCACGGCACAACTTCCAAACATAACTTGACAATTCTTGAAGCACCAAGCCACGTTTCCTTGCACTCCCTCCATCTCCGCGGATGGCAGCCAGACTTTGCAGGAAACTGATGGTGTTTGCTCCGGTGGCCGCCGAACCCTTCTGCGACTCCTTGGCCTGGCGGAGCAGCACATCTGCTTGCTGCCGATTCTGATGCTCCACGTCGGACATGATGCGAACGCCTCCTAGGCTCTCCAGCCTTTGGGCAATGGTAGCAGCAGGAACTGGGTCTGTCCTTTCCAACACCACCTCAGAAACGATAGCAGCGCTGCCACGCGCTTGCTGATGGTGGTATATGCATGGACTATGTGAAGCATACTTACTGTACATGAACTATATAATGGACTAGGATCTACGCATTGACAACACTGTCATGGTGCAATACCAATGCACACCCGGCACATACTAACTGTAAATGGAGTATTGGCTTCGAATCTATAAATTGACAGCATGGTACCTTTACAATGCAGGTACACCCCTTGCCTATTAACAGTCTCTTCACCGTACACTCATTGGCAGTCATTCCTTACACAACCGTTCACATTGTGTGCGCGACGACTGCCGATGGCTCATTGAAGCAAGATTTCACCATCATGTCAGCATCCTGCCATCATACTACCATTGCACCACGCACTACATCTAGTCCAAAAGAAACCATGTGAAATCAAGCCGTTTTGATACGATCCACCCTGTTGTCAAGCTTGCGTTCAATCATGTTTCTGCAAAAAGCTTTCAAATGCAAATGACCACGGCTGTCACTTCCACACATATTGCGCCCAGTCGCATGCAGCTGAAACTTCTTCAGGACGACAACTTTCAGAACTTGACGGAAACTCTCGCCCAGAGCACCCATCACTCGCTGTTTGCCTTCGTTGCGAGAGTTGCACGGAACTGCCACATCAATGCTGATGGTCGCCATCACCCTTCAATCCCTCTTCGATTTTGAGCCAAACAAAACTCCCGCATGACATGTTCACCTTGCAGACGACTATGACTCGATTCTGCCAACAATCAAGGACTCAAATGAGTAAGCTTACACCAAAAAATGAATTGCCTTCACCATTGCCAACCCCCCCTCTGGTCAGCATCAGGGAGCAGAAAAACGCTAAATCCAAAATAGTTGCCTCAAAATGAATCTTCACAACATTGCTTCAAAGACTTGAGCCTAGCGGTTGGACAATCCTTTTTCCGGGGTCGGCGGCAGGGGCGGCAGCCCTTAAATCTCAGGTCGCTTTAGTTGAGCCGCTCTAACAAAATCAAAATACGACAGTCAACTGGGGGATCGCGGCCCAAGCATGTACCTCGTGAGCTACCACCTTTGCACCCGGCAAACAACTGATGCCAGGAAAGTTGAAATTCATGCCATGGGTTTAGGCTACAAAAAATGAAACGGCGCTCTAAACACAGCCTCATGTCCTACCATCCAAATTACGGCTTGAGTCAGTCACATCTTCCCTCACTTTTAGAGCAAAATATAGACAAATCATGCAAAAATCAAACACGCACACTATCTCCCATTGGATGTGGGTGAGGAAACGGAAACCTTCAGCCTGCTCATTGTGGCTGTCCAACAATGTGTGTTGTTCTGTGAACATCACATGGGCATCACTTAAGCATTGAAGACCCCCTACCCCACAGAATTGGTCCAGTTTAACTAAACTATTTACTTGCTATTTTACTATTTCTTGGAATTTTCTTTGTGTTTTGATCTAGGGATTCCTTCAAAAAATAAATATCTCCGAGCATCGAAGACAATATAAACGTTGGTGACCACCAAAGGCTCTGCTACTTCGGAGGTTGGTCGTTGTAGGGCGATACTCCCAGCCAAGATCAGCAAGATAGGGACCTGGAAAACCCCCAGGCTGTTAATGGCGGGAGTTCCCAAAATAGTGAGTCCAGTAGCTTGAAACATATGGAACCCAGATAATTAACAAGATAAAATCACATGAATGATAGTGAGACATGTGTTCATTAAACCTGGGATTGACAGCTTCCCCCAAGGGAACTCTAAGTTGGCAATGGGACATCAACATTCGTCAGGACTTTGCAAAGTACCTCCACCACAGTGTTTTGCTCTTGCTGAAATCATCTCAACTGGAGACATCATCCCGTGATATTCGATGTTGGACTGATCAAACTGACAAGAAACGTCATTCGAAGCCACCAACCTATCACCCCTTGGGTGTTGCAATTCATCGTCCAAGATCGATCACAAACTGATAGCACCAAAAGGGACCTGGACCCAGAATACTTTGGGGATGTCCAAAATCACATGGGGAACCCAAAGGTTAGTTTCCCCATGTTTTCCGTTAGAGCGACCATTCAGTTGCGGCATTTGGATCCGCAAATTTTGGAGACGCTCATGGGGCTGCCAAAGATGGCAAAACCCTTCGAGCTTCTGGACCTGGCATGACCTGGTGGCGGTCCCACAATGAACATGTACCGATACGTTTAAGTTTTAAGATTCTTCTGGGTTGGTCATTAGGACCCTGCACAATTAACATCAGTTGGGTTGGACCCCCAAAAAACGTCAGTTCACCCCAAAAATATGACCAATTCTGGATGGTTTTGGAGTTCCCATGAGTTCCCCATCCGTTGCCGCCACCAAGTGACATTGATCAGCCACTCTGCATAGAAAACAGTGTACACCGGCTGCCCATCTAGCTCGGGATGGCCCAAATTAGCGGCATGTGCAAACCATGGTGTCTCTCCAATCACGAAGACCAAGTTTTCCTGGAGAAGTTTCGCTGTTAAATTGCCATCATAAATCAGCAATTAAATCACCATCAACTGGCCTAGTCGCACTCCATAACACACTGGCTAAACAAAATCACCATTCGATGAATGTGTGATGGTCATTCAACAATATTGCAGACGATCATAAGGACTGCGGAATTCGTTGAGCCCTAGATCCAAGATGGACTTTGGAACCCACAGCCATACCCAAGTGGAGGTTTCCTAAAATGGGGGTACCCTAAAATGGATGGTTTATAATGGAAAACACTATTAAAATAGATGATTTAGGGGTACCCCCATTTTAGGAAACCAAGTGTCTATAATCAGCACAAGAAAGGTGATGCACAGGAGCACCGAAGGAAGCAACGACTCGCGGATGTTTGGGATCAAATGGATCGCCTTCCTGCCATTCTGGAGACGCGGGCCGAAGGGGTCCAAGAATGGGAGACCTCAAAACCTTCGTAATGTATTATCAATATTTATCAACCATTATTCATTAACCATTGTTATCCCTATGAATCACCATTAGTCATCTATAAATCGGTGATTTACCAATTTTCAAACTGCATACATCAGCATACTTAATACCCTGATGTATGCTTCCCTAGTGTCAGTGCTGGCAGCGAAGGAAACCCTCAGTTGGACAGTTAGAGCTTCAACACAAACGCTATTTTTCCTAGTGCCCAGCTATTCAGGAGCAAGGCACCCACGCTTAGCAACGGCGAAGCCCTCATCTGGGAGCTCTTAGTGACAGTTGATCGATTCGAATTCTGCGTGGTCATAGATCTAAGAAAAAGTGAGAGCACAACCCCTAAATATCATCAATACATATTGGTACGTATTAAAACCCTGGCACGCTTCTCTTCACACCAAAATGGCAATGCATTTTCATCCCAAACGATGTTAAACCACTATTGCGGTGGTGGTTCACCAACCCTCAACTCCGGCCACAAAAGCAGCTTACGTCATGTACCACTGCGTACCAGCGTACCCAGGTCCTGGCGGTGCGATGTGTCAAGATCACCGAAGCCAGTTCATGCAACATCACGGAGGCCAAGGCTGCGGCGATGTAACTGCTGTAGTTTCGCAAGTCCTGGAGGGTTCCCCGATGTTACCCGGCTACTCCCTGGGAATTTGACGTGGAATGCCATGGAAACTGCATGGAAGCCATGGCTGGTTTATGGATGGACACATGTTGAAAGTGTATGAAAGTGTGATTTCCATAGCTGTGTTGAATTACCAGGTACCTCTGGGGCATGGATCAACGAAATAAGGTACCAATGACCAATGGACGAGAAGCGTGTGATCATTCTTGCATTATTGCAATAATGCAATGGGGTCAGGTAAAGAATGTCGTTCTGAAAACAATACACTGGCCAATTTGGGTCAATACACTGGCCAATTTGGGTGTCAGGGGGGAAGGTTTGCGTTCCAAATCATCCCCATGTATTGTTGTTTCAATCCCCATAGTATCCCATTTGTTTGGTGTTTGAGATCCCTAGGATTCTTGGGTTTACACCGTTGCGAGCTATCTCGACAGATCTGACGCACCTGAATACGGGCGTGCTCTTGCATACAGCGTCCCACATGATGACAGGGCGCAGGCTGAGCAATGCCAATGCACAAGAGGACCTCGCAGTTGCCCAGTCATATGTACTGTCAAACCCAGATATAAATAGATGTAAATGAGATAAACATTACACCCCAGTTGTAGATTGGCTATATTAGTATATTATATTAGCCATTATTCTTAGCAACTCAACTCGTTGGTTTGGACATACTGTATCATGAAATATCCCTGCCGGAGGATCTCTTCCTGTGTGTTTGAGATGAATTGGAGGCAAGATATGCCGTTGATAGTGTCGATTTGTTTTCTTTACACACATTCAATGCTGAGAACCACCCCCTTTGCGACTGCGTCGTTCTCGCCGCGGGACGGTCAATGTAGTTGCAAGAATCCACGTGACTTTTCGCTCCAACAGCTTTCCTTAGGCCATAAAAACGCGGCAGCCAAAGTCAGAACCTTGTCGCAACTTTCACTGTGCTCAATCATCAAGACTGGAATCTGTATAATTAATGTGACAAGCCCAACTACTAATCGTGCCCAATTTGGCCAGAAATTGAGGGCAACTCTTTTTTTCAACCTTGTTTTAATTTTTTTCAACCTTGCCCCTTTTTTTCAACCTTGGATTACTCTTTTTCAACCTTGGCCTACTTTTTTTNTTTTCAACCTTGTTTTAATTTTTTTCAACCTTGCCCCTTTTTTTCAACCTTGGATTACTCTTTTTCAACCTTGGCCTACTTTTTTTCAACCTTGGCCTATTTTTTTTCAACCTTGGCGGTCTACTTTTTTGGACCTTGGTACTACTACTACTACTACTACTACTACTACTACTACTACTACTACACTACTGTATGATGGGAAGGGACAGGGAACTGTGGAAAGGATAGAAAAGGATAAGATAGGATAGGATGCAATATAGGAAAAGAAACACAAACAAGTTAAACAGACTAGATAAG
>BGPT01000636.1:75095-92173 GCA_003297045.1 Symbiodinium sp. clade C Y103 | reverse complement strand
GTCCCCAGGTAGCATCCCCACCCGTTCTATTTGGCAAGCTATTTGCAGCATTTCTGAGGTCCAGCCTCGTATTTACTCCGTATTTGCAACATTTCTGAGGTCCACCTCGTATTTACGCGGTACTTGCTGCATTTCTGACTTCCAGCCTCGTATTTACAGGTATTTGCAGCATTTCTGACTTCCAGCCTTTCATTTACTAGGTATATGCTACCTTTTGGACGACCTACATAGTGCATACATTCCCTCAAAGTACCTANATTTCTGACTTCCAGCCTTTCATTTACTAGGTATATGCTACCTTTTGGACGACCTACATAGTGCATACATTCCCTCAAAGTACCTACGTACTACCGAAACACGTATCTACTTCCCATTTACCTCCACAACACTACATATGTTTAACGTATGGTTCCTGCATACTATTGATATACCACACGCATGCTTCTATATCGTACCTTTGAACTAACTACCCACATACTACCTAAAGACGATTTGTATACTCCATATGTGCCACCAACCCTCCCCACCCCATAGAATATGTATATATATATATATATATATATTAAATATTTCACAATATGATTTATTTTTATATCATATATATGTATGTATATATGTAAACTACATATGTATATAGATATACATTCATATGTTTATATGTCATGATATATCATGCATGCATATATATATATATATATGTGTGTATGTCATGCATATTTTATATATATATATACATTCATACATATTTGTGTATATATATATACACATATCATACATATTTACTATATATATATATATAATTATATATATGTCATACATATCAGATGTATATATCATACATATCAAATGTATATATCATACATATGATATGTATATATCATACATATCATATGTATATATCTTATATTTAACATACATATTATATATATATATATACACACCAGGTATGGCATACATATATGATATATCATAGAGACAACATACCCCCCCCCCCACCCCACCCCCCCACCACACCACAGGGGGGGGAGGGGGCACATCCACAGGGGGGGGAGGGAGAAGAGTTCAATACATACCATACATCAGACCCCTTCCCCTCACCCGGGGGGAGGGGGGGGGGGCCGAGCGACGCTGCACCATATATATTATATAATCATTATATATATATATATATACACATGATTATATAATTATATATATATATATATCTGGGGATATGCTGGCAGAATGATAAAAGGACGATGAACTAACTTGTTGCTTGTACACCGAAGAAGCAGCACGCAACCTGTGAAAAGTGGGCACAGTATGTCATCGGAGATTGCCACATATTGCTTTGCACATGTACACGTGGAAATGCGCAAATCCTCAACAATGAACTATATCAAAGGCTTGCCGGCCACTTCACAACTGACCTCCAGAATACACTATATACACTATCAGTCAGGGATCAGTCAGGGATCATCAATTTCACCGCACAAATGAAACGAGCAAGAGTTCCAGAAGCCAAGGAACCCGTTGCAAAGAACGCGACCCTGATGTTCCTGATTCGCCTCGTCGCATACTGTTTTGCAGCGCTCCACAGCCATTGATGTCATGTGGAAAGGAAATTGAAATGTTTGGTTCGTCCACTTGCAGGGAATACTATCGTGATACTTGGACTGCAAGTCATTCTTCTTGCGAAGCACCAACCTGTACTTGGAATGCAAACCAGCATACCGGGACTGCAAGTGTTCAGCGTTCTCCTTCGCCCTGGCTTTCTCCTCCTTGTTCTCCTGAAGGGCCAACTGGTACTTCGAATCCAACCCATGATACGCAGAACGTAGGTTTCCGTACTTTTCCTTGAGCTTGGTTTCGTTCGCCTGGCCCTCCTCAAGGCGATGTGACATTTGGTCAAAACTCTCCTGGATGTCCCAGGTGTGAAGAGTCCCTGCAAACAGCATGATTGCAGCTATCAACAAAGCAGACCACGTTCGAATGCATCTTGAACGGCACAAGAACTGTGGTAGCAGGCAAATCTTGGTGTGACTGTCCGGAATCCGTTGGATAGTCGACCAGGGGGAGTCCTCAAGTTGGTCGCACTTGGCAAGTGAAGCTGCGATCTCCTCGAATGCCTCTGAATCAGAGACTTCTTTTCCACAACCTGCTGCCACAGTGCAAAAGGCTCTCTGGAACAAACGCAAAGCTGAGTCATTTGACGGAAACTTCGTCGCATGCTGCTTGGTCTGCGAAACTATGCCATTTGCGAAGGCCAAGCGCCAAAGGTGACTGAAGTCATCAGACTGCACTTGGTCCAGCAGCATCTTTCTCAAACAACTTTTGACCTCCTCCACTCCTTGAGCTTCTCCATCTGTCGGGACTCTGGTCGCAACAGGCTCCTCCACTGTTGCGTCAATGCTTTTGAAGGCAGTTTTCACGTGTTTTGTGATTTCTGACATGATATCCTCCAATTCCTTCTCCGCTTGGGTGTCTGCAAAGGTAACAACAGGAAGAACCTTGATGCAAAAACTCTTATCAAACTTGAGTTTTTGCAATTCGTGACCCATCTTCTTTGCATCCTTGTGCTGGAATTGTCGGATGTTGGAGGCAGAGACACAGAACAGGACAATGTGAGGAGAATGCTCTGAGACGAGTTTCTTCTCCTTCAGGACCTGTTGGTACTCCGACTTCAGGTTCATGCGTGTGTCTGGGCTCCAACCCGGTGTGTCAATCAGCACCACCTTCAATTTCTCTGTGACATTCTCCAATTTCAAGTCACAACTTTGAGCATGAGAAGTTCTGTGACACTCGCGGGGGCCAGTTTCGAATTGGACTCCTCCCAAATGATTCACCAAGGTGGTTTTGCCAGCCCCAGCAGGCCCCAACACCAAACAGCTATGATTGAGGATCAGCTGAAAGGGCAACTTCGTCACATCCTCGACAAAGGTTGGCTGAGCTTCAAGAACTCGAGTATCTTGAAATCCTTTCTTTGCTTGTTTGGTGATCTGGGCAAGCAGTGCTGGAATTTCATTCTCAAGCGGTGCCAGGGTCTTGGCAGTGGATTCAGACGATCCAGGCGATCCATCGGGATCGCTGACTTTGGTGAATGAAGAAGTCTCAGAAGCAGAGTCAATGGCCCGGTCGCTCGACTCTTCAGCCTTCACTTGGTCAAGCAGCATCTTGGTCAAACGACCTTTGACCATGTCCACTCCTTGAGCTTCTTCATTTGGTGGGGCCATGGTGAAGACTGGCTCCTCCACAGTTGAACATGTATGTTCAAATACTGTTTCCACAAGATTCTTGATTTCAGGCATGATCTTGTCCAAGTCATTCTGAGCTTGGGTGTCTGCAAAGGTGACAATGGGAAGAACCTTGATGCAAAAACGCTGGTCAAACTTGAGCCCAGTCAACTGGCCACCCATCTTCTTCGCATCCTCGTGCTGGAACTGTCGGATATTCGAGGCAGAGACGCAGAACAGGACAATGTGAGGAGCATGCTCTGAGACGAGCTTCTTCTCTTTCAGGACCTGTTGGTACTCTGACTCAATGTCCACGTTTGTGTCAGGACTCCAACCCGGAGTGTCAATCAGCACAACCTTCTCCACAACATCCTGGAGCTTCAGATCACAGCTTTGAGCCTCCAAAGTCCTGTCGGAGGCTTGAGGACCTGTTGGGAAATCAACTCCTCCCAAGACATTCACCAAGGTTGTCTTGCCAGCACCTGCAGGTCCCATCACCACACAGCTGTGGCTGACTTCGCTGGATGAGGCCTGAGAGGAGGCCTGAGAGGAGGCATCAGCTGCATCCACATCAGCATCCTTCAGCAGATCCAACAAGGCCTTTTCACCCATGACCAAACGCATCCACCAACTCCAAAGCCTTCCAGAACTTGTGTCTGGTCTGGTAGGTGTTGGCCTTCCTGCCTGGGCTGGCTCATGGAGAAAAGGCTCATTCAGATCCATCGCGCTAGCTGAAACAATCTCAGAGAGACTGTGCCGGCTCTTGCTTGATCTGTGTTTAAAATATGCTGCGAGGCCATGCACGTGCGATCATGTTTGACTCGGTCCGGCTGCTTCACGCTCGAGAGCAATCAGTCACTGGGTTCATGTGCAGGAAAACCCACAGGAAACCATGGTTCTTACCTGCCAAAATCAGTTCCTGTAGTTTGTCCCTTCAACAAATGGAGGTTTCCTAAAATAGGGATACCCAAAAATGGATGGTTTGTAATGAAAAATCCCAATCTAAAATGGATGATTTGGGGGTACCCCTATGACTTAGGAAACCTCTAAATGCTGGAAAGCCGAAAAAAAATTGGTCAGTTCATCTGCTTGGTCAGCGACCTCCACCAAGTCGGCCCGAGGTGAAAGGGACTCATCAGGCCTGATCTGAGGCAAGGAGCCAGATCTGTGGAACCAGGGAGAAAATGACATTCCGCTTGCTTGAAGGGAAAATCTCGAGGAAAGCTTGATGTGCCCAAGAATCAGGGATTCCTATGAATCAAACCAATTCTCCAGCATTGGAAGCCTCCTGCTCGTTTCCAACTTAGCAAACCACCAGGAGAACACAAGGGAAAATCTATACATTGGCTTTATAGTTTATACGTATACCATACCTGAAACCCAGAACTTTCCCTTCCAACAACGCATCAAACTGGTGGATGTTGGTTAGATGCAGCGCAGATGTCTCAGGTCGGAACCAGTCTCTGAACTTCACGACCTCGGCAGAGCACGTCGAGGGCTTTGGGCAAACAATGGCAAGTGGAAATAGCCAAATCGCGAGGCCAACAAGGGGCAAACCCATGAGGTCTGAGTATTCATCGCAAAACGTTCTGCACAAAGGGAACTGAAGGTCTGGGACGCCTGGCACAAAGGACGCCTTTCTGCGACTCCTTGGAAGATGTTTGATGAGAAGACGGAGAGTTCATAATGCTGAGCAAAGTCTGGCATCCAATTTTACGACGAATCAAAACCTGCATGTGCATGCTAAGTATTATGAACTTAGCATGTGTAAACAATCAAACAATGTGGAAAAATCGAAGAATGCACATAAAACAATTTGATATGATTATAGATAACTTTATGCTACATCATGAACATCATGTTCATGATCATCATGATGATGATAATACGTAATACATCTTATTACTATTATGATGATCCTCATCACATTCATCTGAGACTTGGGACTCCCCAGCAGCTGGAAGTCATGTGTCATGGTGTAGCTGTGGTGAAACAGTGGGAGGCTGGGAGTATCTACCAACCATTACTGTAATTCCCTCTGCTCGAACAAACCAGTCTGGATGGATGCTGGGGGTTGCCCTATTCTTTGATCCATAAAAAAAAAAAATATGGGTCACGTATGACCCATCTGGAACACTGAAGTGGTTGGTGAATTCCCCATCCCACAACATCAGAAAATATTCAAAAGGATCTCAAACGTATCAATTGGGTTTTTCATCCTACCTAGGGTTGAACATTATGAAACCACCCAAAAGACTCATTGTCAGTGTTAGAATATGATATACACCCAATGTAGTCCCATTGTGCGTGTTAAAATCCTCATTCTGTTGGTTCAACCAAACCGCCAAGCAGTGAAATTTTCACCCTGGACCCGTCCTGCAGAGCCTTGCTCAGCGCCTCATGTGACAGGCCTTGGTGCTATGTTTGCTGGTCAAACCACACTGTTTGCTGGTGAAATCCCCAATCTTTCTTCAATCATTGCCCACGTTTGTAGGCTTCTAGACTACTCTTTTTGGTGGCCATCTATATCTATGTTTCCATCTATATCTGGTCATTTCCATCTATACCAAAACCCAGCCCCTGTTCAACACAGCACAGCACAAGATCACAAGGGCTCCCTTGCTTTGTTGTCGAGCAACTGTGGCAGCTTCGCGAGCTGCCTGGCCAGAAGTTGCTTCCTTGAAGTATACAAATAGAATGCTAAAGAAAATTATGATGAACATACTGAAACTTTAATGATAGTGTATGTTTCAAAATTTATGTATCCAACCGTACCCTGAATGTGTACTATAATAGTATTAAAAAAACTATTATAGTTCAATGAAAATATTGAGGTTTGTCACACTTCAGGTCAACACTGCCTGCGGCCAGGCTGTGTCACTCGAACAGGCCAAGTTGGTGCCTGCCCTTACAACTGTGGCCCAAAGCGCACTTGTTTTTGCAGTTACTCTACGTTGAAGCTTGTGTCACAAGAGTTCGCTTTCGATGGAAATCTTAAAGTATCAAAATTAGTCGTCAATGGAAATATTATGTGTGAGAACAAGAATTCATTTCGATTGACTGTTGGCGCCATCAAAGGCTCGCTACAGTACAGTGCTCCATCATTCATGTTTACCTTTACGTCGAACAAATGAGCCATTAAAAATACCCTTATCCCATCTCATCATATTAGTCGGTTGAAAACGCTTTCCGAATATTCTGGGTTGTCAAAAATCCCGATAGAGTAGGTTAATCCCATTTTAGGGTAATCTCAAATATTGATTAGTTAATACCCCTATCCCGATAGATTAGGTAGTATAGGTAGTATAAGTCCCGATATGAACCAATCAACGCAGGTTCGTGACTAATGGCGACCTCACGTCGTTCGTCACGCTTCATGAGCTCCGATTGCCTCGGGGTTCAAGCAATCGACAACGTCTTACATGAAGGAGTGATATGCTGGGGTCTGAAAACGGGGTATACCCTCCAATTTCCAAATCGCCATTAATATACAATAGTCAAATCTGAAGATTAAAGTAATTCATTATTAGATATTATTAGACTATTAGTCATTTATCTTATCTTAACTAATATAATTTAATAGTTTAATAAGGAAGATTACGATACTTCGTAGATAGATATCTGAAGATCTGTTTGAAGTCAAACTTCGCTTCCTGACAGCCAGACTTAGGTTTATCTCAAAATAGGGTACCTCTCTCTATCACACTGTTCGTTTTAACATGACAATTAGCAATGAGATGCAATGGGATTTGGAGAGGTATCCCCACATTTGGACAGATCCATTCCAACCGTCAGTTCATATTCCCACATTTTTGGGATGAATAAAAGCCACTATAACCTCCAGTTGTCAACATTATTGACATCCCCACCTTAGAATCACCCCACAATTTCCAATTGCCCCCCCTGAGTTTCCGGCACGCTGGCCACACCTGGAGTGATCTCCGGGTGCAACAGCCAGAGGGCTGGCAGGCGACGGTCCCGAGGCTGCGCCTGGAGCGATGAGGTTTTGGGGGTCCTTCCCTTGAGGGATTCACCAACGAAAATTGTGTTTTTACATGTTTTCACAATCCAACATGTGGTTTGAATTGGTTTAATGTGGTTTAAATGTGGTTATAATGGGATATATTGGGATATTTGATTTGATGAGATATTTGATGGGATATGTATATATATATACATATATATGCCAACTTGGCAACTGCCTAACAACCCCGGTTGGTCAGTTCCATTCACAAATGGAGGGTAAAGCAATGGCTGCTATCCACTTACCAACTAGGATGATCCTCGAAGAATAAGCTCTCGCCAGAATAATGATGATTGAATATGTCGGATCAAGGGAGTGGGAATGGGGTGGTGTGATAGTGAGAATCGCACACAGTTCAGGGTCTGAGAAGATGCATCTTCTCGACCACTGCCGGCAGGTCATATTGAGCTACAGCCCTTAATAGCCCTGGAAGCAGGAGAATCTTTGGAAAGTCGAGTGTATCCTCAACAGGGTCTGAGACAACAACCATGCAAAATGAATCAAAATGAATTATATAGTATATTAGTATTAATAGTATTAGTATTATATCTTGATGATCTGATATATATATATATATACATATTATATCTACCAATGATCCGTTGACTGGATTTGAAGAGAAAACACGCTGAACTCTGAGAATCCAAGGGTAGATCACTAGACTTGTCACTAGTGACTCTGATCGTCACCATCATCTGGAGGAGGTACCTCCTCGCTCTCCGCAGAGTTTCATTCGGTAGAGGCAGCTTATTGCCACCAGGTGCCAAGATGCGACAGTCGTTGTGTTTCCATTGCGACGCTTTGCTGGTTGGATGGTTTCACGGTTACATTCAATCTCACAGATATTAGTCAATATTGGAATCATCCTCCCAGGTAGCATGGAAAGAAGTTACTTTGAAACTGCAAGAGCCAGTTTCCCAAGGACCATAGAGCCACGTTTTACCATGTTTTGCCAATCAACTCCTCCGCACCTTGAGAGTCCCGCCGCCTGCAGGGACAATCTTTCTCCCGTTGGAAAAATGGGTATACATTCACTAAAATCAACCATGGCGAGTGGAAACCCCCCAAGAAAATAGTGCATTTCAATGGGAACATATTCTACGACTAAGTAGATGTAAATGAAATTTGACTGGTAGCCGAAGTTCAAACATGCATGGTAACTGGAGTACTATTTGAAGCTAGCCCTACAATTATAGAGGTTTACAAGTCAGTGACCACCTACTAACTCTTGTTGGATCACACAAGAACACGTTTGGTCAAATGGGACATGCAACCCCAGTTTGCAGAGTTTCTGATCTGAGTTATCAAACACTTCCGGACAAACCGGAATGTGGGATGCAACTTTCACTGTGGCAAATGTCAAAGTTTGAACCTGTTGCTTTGTGTCGATTGATTGATATATTCAAAGTTTACTTGTTGAACAAGCCAGAATCATCACAAATGGGCTGGAGAAGAAGATACATTTGAAACAAAAAAACACACACACCAGATCACAGCAGCAAACCCATCCCAACCCAAAGAAATGGCAAAATGTTTCAGGCATCGCACCTTCGATATCTCTTGCCATGGCCACAATCTCTCCCTCATTTTGTGGCCTCGGGAAAGCAATGGACTGAGAACAAGATCCAATGCTGGAATCAGAGGATTTCCCGGGCCATAGGCCATGGAATCATTCATTGAATAATTCCAATTCTCACTAAACTTACTGGTGCTTAGTAGCGAATGGGGGAATGGGATGATCATTAATGGTAATTATAGGTCTTTCCCTTGTTCCCTACTAAGCACCAGTAAGTAGATAAGCTATACAATGCTATAAACATGTCTTCCAAAACTGTCTTCCAGTTTTCTTTGACGACAAGAGCAAGCAAAAGACCTGTTCTGACCATGGCACGCCGATGGCTCACCAAATCCTCAAACAATGAATTCTGCAGTTCTTAGATGTTCTTAGACCTGCATCTAGGTGATGAACAAAGCCCCTGGGTGGAAGCCTGACTCATTTTTGTGGGAGAAATGACCCAACCCCCTCATCTGGGAACGGTGGTCAGTGGCAATCTGCCCCACAGCACCCAAGTCCCGGGCGATCGTTTCATCACAGCTACCACCCTGCAGCGCGCACCTCGAGTTGCCGGGATTCCCATTGGTTGCGGATCTATGTGGGACCTTAAAGTGACGAACAACGAAGAAACATAAATGAACACTCGTTTGAGCTGCATAACTCATCATGACACAACTTCGTCCAGGCTTCTAAATCTCAAGGGAACTTCCAGTTGGATTTGTCTGAAAATCGGGTAACCCCCAAAATCTAGTGTTTATCATCATGTTTCCTGTTAAGATGCCATTTTGGGGTATCCCCCATTTTCAGACAGACCCAGTTCAGCGCCGGTTTGTAGAGATGCTAAGCTTCTGGACAATAGGCAAACCACAAAGATGATGACAAACCATTGGATTTATTTATATAATGATATTGTAGGGGGTACACAGGGTACACCATTTTTGGACCCATGTTTAAAGCAATTGCTGGCAGTGAACAGCCTGCCCCAGTGTTTGTTTTGGTTTCGAGACAATCCGGTTGCTAGGTCTTAGGTCGAGGAGCCATCCTTTGTCTGTTCTATTTCATTCCAATCGGTGTTTGGATGCATAGCTTAAGATATGGGGATTGTGGAGCGAACGAAACGAAAGAGTAGCATCACAATGAATGATAGTGAATGAATATGAACAATATCTCTTTGTTCAGCTTGCAACCTCTGCATCCCATCTCCCGCTATACGCGGATAAGCGCCCTGCGAGATAGGTTCTGTTCTCCTGCAACAATGGCAGTCATGAGGATGGTTCTTGTTATCTATGAGGTATATACCATCGGGTTATTTAACATAGCCATGGAAAATCTTCATAAATGGAGTTTTCTAGCTGGGAAAATCATCCAAAATTAGCCATTCTCCATGGCTATGTTAAATAACCAGAGGGTAAGTTGAATGTAGGTGTTGTCCAGAAATCGGGTACCCAAAATCCAACGGTTTGGAATAAACACTTTCCGTATTGTGCAGTGGCAATTTCGGGACACCCCAGTTCTAGACAAATCCAAACGTGGTGATTCATGAGTTGATGACCAAATCACTGTCCGTTGATTCACCCTTTTACTGCCACTACTAATCATTATCAATCATTGTTGGAAATAATCAAGCTTTATTAACAATTTCCAACAATGGTTGATTATTTCCAGCAATGGTTGATTTGTTCAAGCTTTGTTACCAACAATGGTTACCAAACGATAATGGGCGTATCATCCGCCTTCTCTGCCTCCGTCTGCACGGGCCACGGCGGCCGCGGCGGCTGGCGATGAGCCTGGGTAAGATTCTCCAAAGATATACGATGTTCATCTTGGGTATAAGATGTAGGATATTTCAAGATATAAGGTTATCCTCAGAAGTATAATGTATACATCTATATTTAAGATATCTTAAGATACAAGCTTATCCTTAGAAGGATAATTAGTGAGGTAACATCATGGTTTCTATTGATTCTAAGCCTTCCCAAAGAGTTCTCAGATTTTCCCAGTTGGATCGCTGGGGGCCCCCACTTGGTGCAGGCGGGGCTGGGACCACTTTCAGCCTCGCTCCCGGGCCCGAACCCCGAACCGACCACCATGGGCCATATATGGAATCCATAATCAATAAACAAACATGGATTAATTATATCAGACTATATCTGGTAAAAATCCATATTAGCAGAATCCATGTATAATCGATTACTGTTCAATATATGGAACATTCTGGAAGTTGTTACAATATTTGACACTCACAAACTATCAGGATCTAGAACCATCCATATGACCTTACGGTAATTACACATAGCAGTTGGAAATTCCCCACTTATAGTTGATTTTCCCTGCAATAAACCTCCATTTACCCTCTGGTAAACTAACAAACTATGGAACATCACTATTTTTAATGGGAAAATCCACTATTTCTATGGCCATGACTTCAATAGCAAACTGTTAGTTTACCAGAGGGTAAACGATACTAAACTAGGTATAAATGATTATAAACGGAGGTTTGAAAGGGAACATCATCTGTAAATAGGGGATTTTCCACTTCCACATTTGATTACCAGAGGGTAAATCATCTGCACCAGATCAGCATGGTCCTTTTCTGAGGTCCCCACCGCGCGATCCACTCCGGAGGCTGACCTTCCTGGCGAATCGACCCTCGAGTTGAGCCATCAAAAACTGGGAAAGATGGGGTAAGACCCTTAAATAGCATCAAATAGCATTAGATATCCATATATACATCACTAAGATATACTAAATTTATGGGGATATTATGGGGAAAACATAGAAGATTGAATACCAATTTGTGTGGGTAAATCTCAAATTGATGGTCTGGGTAAATGCGAAGGACTCGAGTTTCACGATCTTTTATGGATTGGCTCAGAGCAAGAGCTCTGAGAATCCAAGTCCTCTCACGACCCTCAGTAATGTAGTAAACCCAATGCCATAAGCTCTAATTTGGGGATGGTTTATTCAACCTATTTCTGGTCAAATTTGGTATACTATATCATTGGATTTTCCGCATTATGCTGGGTGTGCAAAGGGGCGCAACATGGCACAGCAATATCCTTAGTCCTCACATCCTGCAGAACACTCAAGTCCTTCAGAGCCTCGCACACTTTTTCCGAATATCCAATGGCATGTCGCCAACTAAGATCGCTTCAGCTGATCTTCACCACTTGGACGCAGTCTTTTCTTTGCACCAATAAAATCAACTGAACTCTGTGAAAACAAGACAACGTGGAACATACATGGACTGCTGTATCACTGCCATTCTTTCAGGATCTTGCCGCAGTTGGCACAGTTTTCTCACTTTTTCATCCAATTTTCCGTTGTATAGTCAGGATTCTACAGGCCAAATTTGAGTCTTCCGCTCAGCTTTGGCGGTTCCGGTCCCGGATTGTGTTTTTTTTTTTGTTTCGCGCGCCCCTCACTCCGGCTTCTTGGCACTGCAGCGGAAGCATTCATTGCGCCGGGCAAAGTTACTGCAGTCACACTTCTCACAGACCCAATCCTCAGCGATCAAAAGCGCTGGCAGAGTTGGGGACAGATTGGGGAGCTGGTGAATGTATTCGATATGCGTATTATATACATAAGTCCCTAAGCGTTCTACAATGATTCCAATGGATCATGACATCCTGACACGGAAGAGTAAGAGCCGGGAAGAAATACAAGGATGATACTAATCGAAAGCTAGGAAGTCGTGAGCTTGCCTGATTTTGAGTGACCAAATGACTTGCTGACATCCGTCACTCAGCTTTCCAGTCAAGTCCGCAATCATGAGTACAATCAACAGCTTCAGGAAAGAGTGTAAGAATCAGGTCTTGAACGATCTCAAATGGACAAAATATAGGTCCTATTTCTAGTTGCATCCATTACTTCATATTGGTGTTTATCTGCAAATTTCAATCACTCTTGGAAAGCCAAGCAGTTGACAGTCACCCAAATCGAGAGGCAGCCACTGACGCCAGCCACTCCACACATGCCACACCACATTGGTTCCACCCCAGCAACCAGTGGATCAGGACCAGCGAAGTAGCTCCCAGCTCCCAGCTCACATATCATGAAAGTTCCATGCTGCTGAAATCCAAAGGAGCCTAGACTTTTGAGATCTTTAGAGACATGATTCATGATGCATGAAACAACTTGTAAACCATGTAGATTCTAACGCTTCTATGATGTCAAGTCCATAGTTCACTGGCAGGTCCTGAGCCCACGGGCCCAGTCCCGGGCCACCTCTGCCCTCCAGCATCGCGCCCATGGCCCATTCCAGCGTCGCCATCCCACGACCATGTCCCACCACATGCACCAATCCACCAATCCACCATGCTGAAAACACCACCATTCTCGCCATCCCAGGGTGAAATGCACCACAAATTTCCACCAAAAACCAATCCACAATCCACCGTCCCATCAATCCTCGGTCGATTTGATGCTGGGAATCAACCGCTTATTTGGTTGCTATATAGATTTTGAACGAGGCACTCCACCCCAATTTCCACTGGGCCTCGCGGTGCGAATGCGCTGTGAAATCCCTCTGTAGCGAATGATTGCAAGTTGAAATCACAGGGGACTTTGACCGATGTTTATTCAGAAACCCTTCGGCTGATGAAATCAGTAGTCGACCATCTGACAGGGAATCTGGTATCCCTACTATATGGAACGCTTTTCCAATGTCCTTCCTTGCTCACGTTTGTCCAATTCTCAAGGATAAGACATGTTTTGGTACCACAATCTGCATTCAGAATTTCATGCTGGCCTCTGACTTGACATTTTTCTCCCAGGTATGGATGGTTGGAAAAAAAATACAGCTCCAAGGACCCTCGACCAAGCTTGTTGGTACAATACTCCAGATTTCTTGGTGGTTGTATCTCCATAGTTGGTTCGGTGTCTCCTCATTCTCATGAATGAAATCCCTACGTTCGCTGGTTGGTCATCTCAATTGTTATTGGTTCAATCGCCGGGTATTTCCATATTCCTCCAGTATTGACGGTATCAATCAGGGCTAATCTTGGGTCAGCTGCAAAACAATCTTACCTGGATAGTCTGTTAACGCGCTATTGGCAAAAGTAAGCTTTAACCTGCGCCTCAATCTACCCTTCACCAAGGTTTCATGAACCAGTCAATATACCAAGTGTTTTTTCGGCACCTCCCATGTTTGGTTCTTAAGATTCTATTTTGGATGGTAAATTCTCTACAGTTAAGGCGCTTTAACAGTTATTAATGGAGCTATCATTCCATCAATCGGATGACTTACTGACTCATAAGTGCTATTTCGGGCCATAACTCTATGCTTTCCCCATCTGAACAGTGTTCAAAATCCCTCTGTCAGTCTACCATACTGGTCGGTTACTAGGGATTCCCCTATTGGATTATTAGAATCCCCCCAAAAATGGATAGTATATGATAGTATAATTCTGTATGATCATCAACCAAGCTTTTGAACACTGCTCATCTTTCCCCTGTTAGATCCTCAGGTCCCAGGTCTCGCCTGCCGCCCGGGCCGTAGGCGCGGGGCGGCGTGCGACTTCTGCGATCCCGGCGCCCCCGCGAACGGCGACTTCGCGATCTGGTGGCAGCGAAGGTCATCCACCACAACAAGCAGGGGTGTTACCAAGAAAAATGTGGATTGAACCAATAGAAATGCGGTTTCAGCTAATCAAACATGAGGAATTAACCAATAAAAGAGGAGGCTTTGATCAACAAGAATAGGAATTGAACCAATCAAAATGGGCACTTAACCATGACAACTGGTGTTTTAGGCCATAAACTGTCCACCGAAATCAGCTGGAACATAGCAATTACCAGGATCACACATAATGATAAATGTGACACAAACATGAATACTACCATCAAATAGATTATATAAATTATATATATAACACAATAAATTCAACAGGAAATTATATGCGGGTGAAGTGTTGGAAACTGTATATTACAGAACATACACCAAACTTCAGGACAATTTGGGTGACGGGTTTTCGAGGCTTCAAGTGACAACATATTTGGCCAAACAAATCTTGGGGATGTTCTTCCATCATTGCAGGTAGATCTTTCCGCTTCAGCTCTCAACTGTGCCAGGAAGCAGAACATGTTTCTCCATAGCAATTTAGTCATTGTCTAACAGAGGTCAACTGTGCATCACTTCATTCTTGATTTTTCGATCCCCCTGTAATCAACCATCAATAACAATGGATCAACTGGGCATTGCTCAATTGTCGTGGCACACTGGTAAACCAAATGCCGCAAACATCCAATTTGAGATGGTTGAAATTACAATTCCTGGGAGTTTATTAAGGATGGTGTATGGTTTTGGGTTTACCACATTTAATATTGTCCAACAACGACCAGGAAATCCCCCTTATTGACCATCAACCACCAGAAAATGATAGAAATGACATGAAATGACCTCTGTCTAGTTAAGGTAAAACCATTCTTTACTTGTTACGTATTTTTCTGAATACCCCACCTGGGATGATTTAAACCATTTCATAATAGCCCCTCACATGGTTCATCATCAGGATCTTTTACAGATTTAGGATCCAACACTGTTGGATTTTCCGATAGTCGGATATGCTCAAACATCACTAACAACTGCAAATAAGGATCAACATCACTGATATCCAATTGGAAATGTTGGATATCCTCCAACTACCACATTGGATATAATATGATATATTTGATATTCTGAGATTACTGTGGAAATATTGTGCATCAACTATATATATATAATTATATATATTCCACATGTTTTTTGTTTTCCACCAGCTTGGATCATCTCAACACCAGAAACCACGGAAAACGCATTCACGGGTCACGAAAAACGCGCGCCTGTCGCGTCGGTCGCGACCTCGCCGGTCGTCACGATCCCGAGACCTGAGGAGCAGATGTTGAGACAATATGTTGGTCACTGGATTGGTGGGAAAATCTTAACCGGAAACCATGGTAATTTTCCAATGAAATATAGGGGTTTGCTGTAAAATTTCCCTTAAACCAATCCAGTGAGTTGGGGTTAATATGGGATATTGCAAATATGGGAAAAAAATGATAAACCATTACGTTCCCACTATCCACTGTAATAGGCCTCTAGAAATCACAGATTTTCTTGTTGGAGATTTTATGGAGACATTTCGAATACCACCCATGGAATTTTAGGAGTTCCTGAGTTTGACGTGTTAATGCAGTAGGGTCCCATCAAGTCAATTGTTGTTCACTTTTGTCGCTGACAATCTATCCATGTAAGCTCGGGGCAGTCTTAAATTTCTGGGGAGCTTTTCCGGTGAGGAAGTTGGAGGTACCTGGAATAATACAGGCCTTATGTAGTTATGTAATAGCCTCTGTAACGAAGCATCTTCTACCTACAGCATAGCCTTTTGTGGGCATGATACTGACAATACTGTACCTGAATAGACCAATTGATAAGAAATGCTTGGGCTGAGTCAATTTTGGCCATAACTGGTATTTGCAGCCAAGTGTCCTGTAGCCCCGGCGGTCCTGCAGATCTACAGCTCGCGAACCCCACAGCATAGCAATTCCTCTGCAAAACAACCAAAATTCGCCCATGAAAATGCGTGGTGGTTTCAAACTGGATGATGGGAATTTACAACCCCCCTTGTATTCAATGGCCAATGGCTAAATACAATATTATTATTATATATCATATATAATTTGTTTTGTCAGATAAGAACACCAGAAGACAATATCAAATGACTAGTCGGTTCCTGGTGCCTTAAATGTATCTTGGATCATAGCCGTGCCTAGACACCCGGCAAACAAATATATCATATGGGGGTTGTTCGAAATCCTTGTTAGATTTTCACCTGATTCAAGTCCTTGCGCTTCGCCCTTGCGCGGTCTTGCGCGGCTGTGGTTTTAAGCATTTTTCATGCTTAACAACATACCAAGCTGTCTGAGCTAGCAGAAAAGATAGTAGTGGTAGTAGTAGTGGTAGTAGTAGTAGTAGTAGGAGTAGTAGTAGTAGTAGTAGTGGTAGTAGTAGTAGTAGTAGTAATACTAGTAGTACTAGTAGTACTAGTAGTACTAGTAGTACTAGTAGTACTAGTAGTAGTAGTAGTACTAGTAGTACTAGTAGTACTAGTAGTACTAGTAGTACTAGTAGTAATAGTAGTAGTAGTAGTAGTAGTAATAGTAGTAGTAGTAGTAGTAATAGTAGTAGTACTAGTAGTACTAGTAGTACTAGTAGTAGTAGTAGTAGTACTAGTAGTACTAGTAGTACTAGTAGTACTAGTAGTACTAGTAGTACTAGTAGTACTAGTAGTACTAGTAGTACTAGTAG